>CAUYON010132626.1:0-43175 GCA_963573935.1 Arctocebus calabarensis
GTGGCAGGTGCCTGTAGTCCCAGCTACTTGGGAGGCTGAGGCAAGAGGATTGCTTGAGCCGGAGAGTTTGAGGTTGCTGCGAGTTATGATGACACTACAGTACTCTACCCAGGGCAACAGAGTAAGACTTTGTCTCAAAAAAATAAAAATAAAAAATAAAACCTTGGAGCATTTTTCCATACTCCTCAAGCTTTAATGTGCTTGTGAACCTCCTGGAAAACCTGTTATAATGCACATTCTGATTCTGCAGGGTGGAGATGGCTCCTGAGAAGCTGCATTTCTAACAAGTTCCAGGTGATGCTGATGACAAGCTTGACTGCACTTTGGAATCACCTGGGAAACTTTAACAACCCTAAGGTATCTGGGCTCATTTTATGGTCTGTGGTGAGGTCTGGGCATTTGAATTTTAAAATGTTCCCAAGTGTCTCTAATGTGTAGTCAGGACTGAGAGCTCTGCTCCTAGGGGGATTACTTTGTTTCTAGAAAATACCAGAGCTCATTTCTGGTGTGACTCCTGTTTGGTCTTGGACAAACCTAGCAGCAGCAGATATGATGAAATGAAGCAATAATTTAACCTCCTAATATTTATACCCATGTCAATTTTTTGAAAAGCAATTAAATCATATACCCAACAAAAACTTATGTCTCTGCTCATTACCAGTGCAAATAACCATTTTTTGGATACTTTATTTGCTGTTTGGTGTAAATAAAAGATCTTTATATAGAATAAGAGAGCTCACTTACACAAAAGGAAAATTTGTAACTGAAAGATTTTTTCTGGCTATATTGTCTTTTGAGTTGCACGAGCTCTAGTTAATTACTCCTGACAGGAGTAACATCTTTGTTAATAAGCAGATCTCAAGAACCTCAGCCCTCTTCATGCATGGAATTTCTCTGTCCCATAGCATTTTTCAGTCTTGGCACCATTGACTTCGGCTCAGATGATTCTTTGTTGCAGGCACTGCCCTGTGGCCTGTAGAATATTTAGTAGCATCCCTGGCCTCTACCCACTAGAGACCCATAGCAGAGTCTCTGACCCAAAGTTGTGAGAACTAAAAGCCCCTTCAAACATTGTCAAATGCCCCCTGGGGCAGGAAAAAAAATACACCCTGGTTGAGAATTACTGCTTTAGATCAAAGGAAGCTTCCATTTCACACCTTGAATGTCTTTCATCTTGAATGTCTCCCTGTGGGAGGCTCTATGGTTCTCAACCTTCCTAAGGCCATGGCCCTTTAATACAGTCCCTGTGGGTTGCGACCCACAGTTGAGAACCACTACTCTATAGGTTCATCTGATGGAAATCAGCAAGGTAGGATGAGGCCATTTTCATGGGCATGGAATGCTACCTTAGAGTGTAGTTATTATTACCTATTTTTTGTGTGTTTATTAGCTATTATTTAAGCTCTATTTTATTTACTCATAATAACAAGAGTTTAGAATAATTTATAGTTAACATTCCAAGACAAAACAGACTTTACAAATGCTGCTTCCTTCTTGAGACTCTCCCCTCCAGGAGAGCTGGAAGTGCTCTGTGCTCTCCTTTCCTAGAAATTGCCACAGCTCTGACTCTAATTCCCTTATGATTATGAACATTTTCTACCCCATGTTAGAACATTTTTGTACTTTTTTCTCCTATTGGCCTGGAAAATTGCATGAAAACAAATTTCAAGCAGTTTTCATATCCTTGCTACCCCTTATCTAATGCAAAGTCCTGTACAAAGCACACATTCCAAAAATCTTTGTTGAAGAAATGAATTGTAGGATTGTACAGCAGCTTAGTGTGAAAGCTAGGAAGACAAGGGCCATTTCCTTATACCTACTTCTGCACAGAGCTAGGATCATTTATTTTCTAAATGGTTACACTTGATGCTACTTCATAAGTCAGGTGGGAAATAATTTCAGCTTCCCTTAAGTGCTTTGTCCCCAAATGAGTTTGTTACAAACAAGAATCACATTGCTAGAAGACAAATTAGTAACGTGATTAGACAAAACCATATGTCTCTGATGTAATGTCACAGAAGCATTAGACTTCTCTGTCATTTGCTTTCATCTTTTTTGAGTCCAGTTATGTTGAAGTAACTACAGCTTGAGTCATCATTCAGGGATGGGGAGCCTGCAGCCTTCAGACAACTTGTGGCCTTCCTGGTCCTTGAGTGGGGCCTATTGACTGAATCCAAATTTTACATCACAAATCTTTTCTTTAAAAAAGATGTGCAGCAGAGAAAGATGAAGCTTTTTCTGCCTCCTTTGGTGCTTAAAAAATGATCTTGAAATGAAAAGGTCACAGATTCCTCATCTCTGTGGGGCGGGAGCTGAAAGCAAAGACTTGATTTGAGGAACATAAAGCAATAGAATTGTATTAGGAAACCTGTTGTTTGGGAAACCCAGTAGCACAGAAATATTTTACCAATTTCAACTGTAAGATATAATACACAGAATGTAGTTGCTTATCTGTCATTTGGAGCAACCATTGTTCTTCCCTCAAGAAGAACACTTATTGTTCCTAGATTCTTAGCTCTGTTTCCACACTTTGGACATAAAAGGTACTCCAGGAGGAAGATGATGGGGTTCAATGGACTGTGATTGTCATCAGGCTCCTGGCCCAAGAGGCAATTCACCTTGGTTTGCTTTTGATCTCTCCAAAGCAACCCCAAGACAAGGAATTACATGCAAGTTTATTTTGGAGGCAATATGGGAAGGGTGGTGAGGATGTGGAGAAGTGGGATAGGGAAAGGAGAAACACCAATAAAGGGTGTGTGAATGATCAGTGGTGACCACTGTTGGCAAAAGGGGCTCAAACCTCTGAAAGAGTCAGATTTGGGTGGGTGAGAAGGCTGAGTATTTGGCACTAACCCCTAGCTCTCATTGGTTGAGGGTCACTCCTAGAACATTCACCTCCTGGCACTTCTGGCCTGCCCCAAATGTACATGGAAAAGTGAAGAAATCAGATTCTCCCCTAGAGCGTTGTTACATAAATGAGCTAAAGATGGTTTGGCCTCTAGGTCGTTTATATCTCTACTACAGGTTGAGACCTGTTAACTCAAAAGCCTGCCAGCACCAAACTCAAATTTTACACAATCGATTATTTTAAAAATAGCCTAAACAAGCAGAATTTTAGATATCTAAAGCCTGACTGCTTTGCATATCCCATGAAAGTACACCTAGTATCTGCTGACCATCAAGTTAGAGCCTTGTGGGTATAGGACTTCAGGCCAATGCTGCCCTTTGGCACTCTGTCTTAGGATAGTGGCTCCCAAGCCTCCGGATCATCTCGTACTGTAAGTGGCCTCCCCCTCATGAGGCCCAGTCTAAAAACTACCCGATAAAGTCTGTGGTGCATTACCACCCCCATGGTCATACCTTTTCATTTGATGAGCCCCTTAATCCCTTGAACCCCATAACAACCCTTCAGAACCAATGCAGCCCTGTCAACACCTTGATTTTAGCTTAGTATGACCTGTGTTGGACTTCTGACCTCAAAAATTATAGAAAATAAGTTTGTTTTATTCTTAGTCATTATGTTTATGGTGATTTGTTCTAGCAACAATAAGAAAGCATTTGTTACTGCAAGTAATTCAAACCACAAAGCCATTTTTGTATTTACACTTGTTTAAGATAAGCTTTACTAAGGTCATAATATGTGTCCCAGGCTTGGAAAGTTAATTCCAGCACAATTACAAAAAGGCAAATTAACATATATTTATAATGATTTATGTCTCTAGAGAGGGGCTTTTGGGTCAGTATACACTAATTACACAATTAAGAGTGTTTAAGGAAAATTGCTGAAGCAACAATTTCCTGATTTTTGTGCCATATCCAACCTGACCCTTTCTATATAGAATGATATTTCTACAATTGCAATCTGATTGTAGCATCACATCATCCTGAAAACCTTTTGGAAGCTCCTACTTCATGAGTAATTGAGATCTTCCTTCCTTTCAGGCCCTGTGTTCCTAACTCTTTATGATGTAGTAAAAGCACTGTGTTGTTTCTTGCAACTGAGCCTTTGCACAACTGTTCCCTCAGCCTGAATATCCTTCTCATTCCCTTTTCACCTCACAAATTCCTACTCCTGTGTCAAAATCTAGATGAAGGGTCAACTTCTTGGCACTACTAAGTGGAGAAGATGCTCTGTCCTTGGTCACCACTGAATCATGCACTGAAACCTTTTGCATAGCACGTAACATTCCAATATTGAAATCATTTGTCTGGAAGCCTGCCTGCCCAAGCAGACAAAACACAAGCAAACAACACAAAAAGGATACAAGTTGATAGAAATTTTCCTTCTCATTTAAAACTTGAACTCCCTTCAAAAATGTTGCAAAGCAAAATTCCCTTCAGTTCTATGTGCAAAACTAGAACTTCAACTCAATTTGATAAGTGTAGAAATATAAAGAATCATTGAAAAGCCTTAGGTAAATGTTTTATTGCAAATAAATAAATGTGGTAACTGCTGTATTTTATTGCTCACATTTATTTCACTTATGTGTAAAATGTTCTTTCATTCTCATCTTTACATTATTTCCATTTCTTTATCCCTCCCTCCCACTCCACTTGGAATAGCACATGAGCCAAACTTTTGTCCATTCATCCATCCTGTCTGGCAAAACCTTCACCTTGGATTGAGGGTTGGCTTCACGGGCATGCAACCTGTGCAGATATACAAAGTCTCACACTCAGAAGGATCCCAGGATTCATTTAATGCTCTGCTCTTGCCATATTGAAATTCTTGATAATGTTTGAACCAGAGATCCCATATTTTCATTTCAGTTGCTCTTACCTGGATCAATTCTAGAACCCACCTCCATTTCTCCACTGAACCTCTTGTTGTTGAGGTTACTAGGGTCCTCTGAGTTTATAAAGTCCATGGCTGCTTCTGATCTTTTGCCTTACTTGAACTCTGTATCTTTAGACTCCATGGACTTTGTTCCTGAATAACTTTCTTTTTAGGGCCTCTGAGTGATTACCCCCTCCTTGTTTTCTTCTGACCTCTTTGCTTTTCTCTGCCATGCTGGTACTCACAGAAATTTACCTCAGCCCTCTTCCCTTCCCTTCCCTGCCCCTTCCTGTCCCTTCATCACCCTTTCCTTCTTCTAGTCTCTGTACACTCCTCCTGGGTAATCTCACCCACCTCCATAGCTTTAACCTCCATGATTCCCAATCTGTCTGTCCAACCTAGTCATCTCTCCTGATCCCTAGACTGCTTCATGCACATCTCCTCCTCCATGTTGCAAATTTTAGTTTATCCCACACTGAACTTAGTACTTTCCTCTCCCCTGCCACAACCAATCTTCATCCTATAACACTACGATACCCTTCTTGAAAAAGCCATACTCCTGGAAGTCATCTTAGACTTCTCCCTTTTTGCATTTCATATATTTAATTAGTACATGCCATGTTGATGTTTATTCTTTATTTTTCTAAAAATAAGTTAATTTTTTGCTACTTTTCAAGCCCTCATTATCTATGGTTTTGATTACAAGGAGAACTTTCCTTTGTTCTCCTGGCTCCAGTTCTGCTCTATCTGAAATATTTTTCAGAATACTTCTCCATAGTAGTTAGATTGATCTTTCTGTAATGCAAATCTGACCATGCCATTCCCCTATTTAAAGTCTCCTATCATTTTCAGGAGGATGTCCAACCTTCTTAGCATAGTTTAGGGCTTTTTCTTGCCTGGCCCTGCTCAGCTCTCCAGCCTCCTGTTTTGTTACTCATATCTGAGGGATCCCAGGTATGTCTTGAAACATGTCTCAGTTGGCATTTTCTAGAAGACCCTGAGACAGGTATATGAATGCAAGTAGTTTATTTGGGAGGTGATCTCAAGAAGCACCACTAGTGGAATTGAGAAGCGAGGCAAGGAAAACAAAGATGTCAATTCAGTGTGCATTTGGTAAGCAGGTTCACTGTGAGAAACTGGAGCTCAATCCCACTGGGAATCACTGGGAACTAGTACAAAACATGCCTCAGAGGGGCTAGAAAACTAGGATATTTATCTCCAGGTCCCTGCTATTATTGGTAGAGGTGTTCCTGGAATGTTAAGTCCTCAATGTTTCTAGCTTGCTTCACAAAATCTGACCACATTTCTGAGACCTTCAAGAAGACACACTCTCTCTCCCCACATCAAGGTATAGTGGAGCTTTATTAATAGTAGAAAGCCCATCAAAATAAGTGGAAACATTGAGTACCATGGGGATATGGACGGGACATTGACAATGTCCACCACAGGGCCCGTCCAGTATGGTTACATAGCCTTCATGCAGCCTCTATCATGATACATGTCATGTATACACAGAAAATGTGTCTTCTTTTTCTGCCTTTTCATGGACTATGAGCATCTCAAGGGTAGAGTCCATTGGACTTTGTGGGTGGCTCATAGTAGATGTGCAATACATTTACCTTAAGTATATGAATGAATGGACGAATGAATAAAGTGAGATAGTCTGAAGAGATGTGATTGAGGGTAAGGAAAAGAGAAAATTATGGAGAGTGTAAAATCAGAAAGGAAGAAAGCTATGATTCATTAGGAAAAGAAAGTAGTAAATAAAATGGAGCTAATGGGAAATGGCCTGAGATGAAAGTAAGAATTAGGGAGACATTAAAAAGGGATTTCATTGGTAAGGTTACTTCAGCAAATTGCTTTGCATTTTGTCAAAGAGAATTCCATATTGCAAGCCCCACGAAAATAGTTTATCCTAGTAAAATGGAACATGCTTAGAAGAAAATACTTTAAAAATACTTTAGGCCTCCATGTCCCTGAGAAGTACTAGCTCTATACCCTGGTGATATGAGGAATTACAAAGTACCAGGACCTTTATTTATTCTTGGTGGCTTTCATAATTAAATTTAAATTCCTAATTCATGAAGGTCTGTTAAAGGCGCATCTAAGTTCCTCAACTTTAAGATAAAAAATAAACATGCTTTCTGCCTCCCTGGGGAAGCAGTTACAACCTTTTCAACATCATGCTTGCTAAGGAAGCAGTTGTTGCCTTAATTAATGATCTATGAAATCTTCTTTAAACACCTGGTACAAACATGTGGTAGGATATGGGGAAACAGTAAATGATGAAAGAGGACACACACCATTTCACTATATTCTTCTTAAAAAGGAAAAGAAAATAAGAGCTATGATTATGGAGTTTCCTTTTCAAGGACTAGGAAAAAGATTTGTATGGATTTTAAATCTAAACTTTTTTTTAAAAAAATAAAGTACTTTATTCTCTGTGAATCTAATTTCATGGCATGGAATCAATCACTGGGGTTAACATCTTTAATATGACTATGGACACATCAGTAGCAAAGGAATGAAGTATGATTATAGTGTTGCTATTCCTGAAAGGTCTTTTAGGAGTTCACTGGATCATCATCTGTCACCTGGCACTTGTTAGAAAAGTAAAAGCATGAGCTCTGTCCTGAGCTACTGAATCAGAATCTCTCTAGGCCTCTATGTGATTTTCATGTGTACCATAGTTTAAGAGGCACTGGCTTCAAGCAGGACGGTTAAGGTATGATGTATACAGCAGTGCCAGTCTGTGAATTGTTTGTTGTGGTCTGCAACTGTACAAATGTGCTTATTATGAGTTATTTTCAATTACTGTGCTTACTATTGTTCTGAGTAGTGAGGGTTCTTATATGCATTCTCCTGGCTTTAGTAAGAAACCAGTTTAAAAGGTCACACTGGATTTCTTCTAGAATGGATGGAACCGCTGTTCTTGTTTAATGCTGTCTCATTGCCTTCCTTTTCTCTTTTTACACTAAATATCATTGTGTATACCTGTTGAACTACAAATTTTCAAGTGTTAATTTTAAAAATAAGCTGACTCTTCAGACCACTGATCATTTTCTAAATTGATATAATAAAGAACTTAATTTTTTCCTATGCACAAACAAAACCTCTCCACCTCACAGAATCCGGATATTAATTCAGACTCTGATCCTAATATTTTTCAGATATGGGACCTGCCTTCCTTCATGCATGAAGCTATGCATAGCATCATAGATCTGTTTTCTTAAGGCCTGTGATGTGTAGATCCACATGATTTGTATCTTTACTTAATAAATAAGGACAGTTAGGTGGAACTTTCCTTCATACACAATTGAGTATGTATTTGGATAAAGAAACCGAATTTCAAAGATAGGTTGCTGGATAGAATTTGCCTTTTTCTTTTTCTTTTGTTTTTATTGTTGGGGATTCATTGAAGGTAAAGAACCAGGTTACACTGATTACATTTGTTAGATAAAGACTCTCTGATAATTGTGTCCTGCCCCCCAAAGGCCTTTTTGTAATGTAAGGTAAAGACAACCGGCCATCACCCAGTGGGCTCCACTTTTGTATGCATCTTGCGGGAGTTTACTTTGACTGAGGTCAGCAGAACTGAAAGAGACTGATTTAGTTAATAGATAATGTTTGCAGGGAGGCACAATTTACACAGAAGAAACAGAAAGCAATTTAGACTGTTGCATATTGAGAAGAATATCCTGACAATGCTCTAAACCAGGTTTCTCTACTGCAGCACTATGGACATTATTGCTGGGCAATTCTTTGCTGTGAAGGGTTTGGCAGTATCCCTGGTTTCTACCTACTGGAAGCCAGTAGCACCACACCCCTAGGTGTGGCAGCCAAACTGGTCTCCAGACATTGCCAAATGTTCCCTATGGGAAAAAATTGTCCCAGTTTAAGGACCATTGCTTTAAGGCTCCAGGTGTTTTGCTGTGCTATGCATTCAAAGAAGAAAAGTTAGTTTTGGGCCTGAGATTAAATACACAAACACTATTGAAAGCTTATTAGCAAAAAAAAAAAAAAAAAAAAAAAGGTTAATGCATACTTTGTGTGATATCTAACACCAAAGATAAGCCAAAAAAAAGTCCTCACAAAATCAGCAGGCAGCTCATGGGCTGCAGGTTGGACATCCCTGAAGCCTGGATAAAAGTAAAGGTAGTTCACTAACCTATGTTTGTCTCCTTCCAATAGCCCAGTGGGAAGATGATTGGTTAAGAGGATTTAGGTGTTTCTAGGTAAAAATGTCTAAAATACTATCTCTCCCAATATCATTTCAATTTTATATTCTTCCATAAGGAATGAATAACAAATGGGTGGAAGGTCACAAAATTGGGTAAAGAGAAACAAATTAGGAGGAACAAAGAGAGAGAAATTAAGAACAAAGATTGAAGTTAATTCAGTCCTGTGGGTTGAGGAAATAATCTTTTGAGGAGTTAGAAATTTAGCTAAGACCTAAAAGATGGGTGAAGTAGAGGGGAACAAAAACACTCATGAGTATGTATTGCTTCCCATTTTCCCAAATTACTGTCATGTGTGATATTTTGATCAGGGCCTCATTTTACCTTATCTAATCAGATTAAAAGGGAGATGGGAAGAGGTTAGTACAGTTAGAAGGAATAAGTTCTGGTGTTCTAGTTCACAGGGTGAATATAGTTAACAATAATTTATATTTCAAGCAGTGCCTATGGCTCAGTGAGTAGGGCGCCGGCCCCATATACTGAGAGTGGCAGGTTGAAACCCAGCCCCAGCCAAACTGCAACAACAACAACAAAAACTTATATTTTGAAATAGTTACAAAAGAGGATTTTGAGTGTTCTCATTCCAAACAAATTATAAATGCTTGAGATGATAGATATGTTAATTATGTTGATTCCACCATATATAATGCATACATATATTAACTATTAATATTGACACTTATAACTATTATGTGTCAATTAAAAACAAAACAAAATAGAAATCAATAAAAAGCAACTCATCATTAAGTGGCCTACATATCAAGCACTCCAAATTTCTCTTTAGTAGCTGAAGATAAAGAAACCAGGGCTATCTAGGCAATTGGAACTATCTGAAATCAGGTATAATGCCAGAAGTGAAAGCACCGAATCCTAGCCACTAGACCACCAGGGAGCTTATAATGCCAGAAGTAAGGTGTGAGGCAGCCAGATATAAAAAGGAGAGAGAAATGTAGGTGAGGCTTTAACTTTCTTGTAGGGCAGCTGTATAACTTTCTTATGATGTGCATACTTTTTATTGGAGCTGATGCGCTGACATAAAAATAGAGTTTTATCACATAGACCTGAGGTGTCAGCTTCTAATGGGCTGGGTTTGGCCAGTTCTGTAAGGGAAGATCTGGGTAATTGTTTCTGAGGAAATTCTGCTTTGATAAAATTTGACAGTAACTGCTTTTTGAAAACTAGGGAAGATAATCAAAACAAATCCACCCAGTTGCAAATTGCCTGACCCCTCCTGGAAATTGACCCCATTTCATAACTTGATTGTTCAGTAAACATCTTGGGAAATAGTCTGCTCTTGGTTTTCCTTATACCTTCTAAAGAATCAATTTGTTTCATGTTATGGAGCTCAGTGATGATTTAAGAGATGATTTTTTGCATTGGAAATATTGAAATATTAAAATGATTAGAATTTTTTTTTAACTCAGGCCACAACCAGTTAGGATCTGTGAAAATTAATAAGTAACTAAAACTTGAACTTCAGAATTGAAAACAATGAACTTAGAATTGAAAACAATGTAACCTAAACATCTGTACCCTCATATTAATTTGTAATAAAAAATAAAAAAATTAAAAAGAAAAAAAGGAAAGAAAATTAATTAGTAGCTCAGGACCAGCTGGGCCTAAACTAGGGAAAGGCAAGTGAAAACTCATGTGCAAAACTTGAGGGAGTACTCAAACTCCAATACTCAAAATAAGTGATATTTTAATGTAATATTTAAAATATCATTATTAATGCAAAAAAACCCTAGTGAACAAAATATCAGAATTTTAAATAAAAACAGGATCTGACTTGGAACTTGTATGACTCACCTCACTTGCCCCACCTTAAACCTGGTCTTGACAACCAGCATTAAGCTAAAACAGAATAGAAAATACTAGAATGCATTAGAAATGTTTGTTTCAAATGTATGTGTGGTACTAGATCATAATGTAAGATGTAAAATGTAAACTATCAGTGTCAGGATACATGATAATTAAGGTCAGGGACTCTAGAGTCAAATTGCCTATGATGTGACTTTGGGCATTTTACTTAAACTCTCTTTGCTTTAGTTTCCTCACCTGTAAAATGCTACCTTCATTATTGTTAGGATACCTGTTTAATTTATCCAAACAAGGACAATTTTGACAATGGAAAGTGGCACGAATAGACATTGTAACCCTATAATATTCTTTACTGCAAAATAAAAGAGTTCTATCAAACAATAAAACATAAATAAAATAGATATATATCATATAAAAACGTAACAAAACCACTCAATTGTGGGCAGTCAGATGCTCAATATTATAAGATTTCTTAGCCTTTATTTCTTGTTTGTTTCATGTTCACGGAACCTGTGCTTTTCCATGTTTTCCACACATCTTGCTAACTGGTGGCCTGGTGGCTTCATGGATTTTGCATCCTATACCATGGATGAAGGCTGGTATTGCATGTGGCAGTAGGGGCAGCAGTTACCCATCATTGCCAGACACAGAAAGGATCAGCCATAAAAATGATGGAGATTTTGTATCTTTTGTAACAACTTAGATGGATATAGAGAACATTCTCCTGACCAAAGTTTCACAATGGAAAAACAAGCATGACATGTACTTAGTAGTAAATTGGAACCAGTAGGTTAACGACTACATACTTACATGAGAGAAAAACTCAAATTCAAGTAGGGAGAAGGAGAGGAAGGGGTTGGGTAAATTCCTACTCAGTGGGTACACTGCAGACTCCCTGGGTAAAGGACACACCTACAACGCAGACATTATCCTTACAGAAGCAAACTATGTAACCTCATCTATGTACTCCCATAGTAATCTGAAATTTTAGAAAAAGGGAAAAGTATAAAATAAAAATGTTAAGAAAAAAGAATCATCTGTTCCCAGTCTCTGTGTCTGGGTAGACTTCATTTTATCTGCAAGCTCTCTGTAAAATATCCTGGAAAGGAAGTGTGAATTATGACACTATATCTGGAAAATGTCAAGAAAAGAGGTTGGGTAGTGATGTTTATTTTTTTTAAATTTCACCATGTGTTAAAGTGAGAACTTGTTCAGTGAACATGCATATTGCCACATCAGGGGATCATACCTTGACAGAAGCCAGGTGTACAAAGTGGAGGGCAACCAAAACCATTTCAATTTATTTTAATGCAATTATTAATAAAAATATTTTAAATGAATAATCTGGGACAAATGCTAATTCACACAAGATATTGGGAAAATAGGCACAAATCAAAACTTAGGTAAACTGGGCTGTATGATATTCACTACAGTGTGAGTATCTTCTTTTTCTTTTCTTCTTTTTTTTTTTTTTGAGTATCTTCTTTTTCATGAGAGCATTCCCTTTGTCAAACATGTTCTTTTACCTTCCATTTTGGGGGAAAAAAAAACCCTCCCATGAAGACACATTTTCTTCCATTGTCTTATGTGCTGCCCACATAGCAAAGGTAATAAGTGGTATCTAAAATCTGTCATTTTCTTTTTTCCTTTTTCTGCTCAACACACTCTAGATAGGCTTTCTAAGTGATGGAGTGCTCCATTCTCAGAGTTTAATGGGTGATCTCACCCAGTTTTGTTGATTTAAAACATCATATGTTTGCTGGTCACTCCCAAATATACATTTTCAGATTTCATCTCTTTCTTGAACATGTATATCGATTTAGTTGCTTGCTGACTCTACTGGGATATCTCATAGGCATCTAAATCTAATAGCATCAAAATATGACTCTGGAGTTTCACCCCAAATTTGCTTCTTTCACAATTGCCCCTATCTTAGTAAGTGGTAAAACTACACATCCAGTTGCTTAAGCCAAAAATCTGAGTCCTTTTCAATCCCTTTCTTTTCCTCACCCCTTCACATCAAATGTATCAGTATAACCTACTGATATTACCTCCAGCATATAACCACTAGAACGTAAGTTTTCTCAAAAGATTTCATTTTGTGTGTCCTATTAAACAATACATTCTAATATAGACAGTGCCTGGCACATAGTAGGAAGCAAATAAATAATTGTGGAATAAATGAATCCTGAATCTGACCACATCCCTTTCTTCCTGTAGTCTAATCCACCAACATCTCTTACCAATTTCTACAATAGCCTCCTGATAGATCTGCTCTTGATACTCTTGACCCCACAATATCCACTCAATAACCTTTTTGCTATGTTGAAACTAACCAGTGGATTTCAATTAGTTAGAAAAAAATATAGTCCTTTATACTAGCCTGCAAAGTACTATATGAACCTGAAATTCCCTATTTCTCCAACCTCATTTCCCACTTCATCTCTCTCATTCTCTACTATATTTCCAGAATTCCCTGGCATAGCATAGTAGGTGCTCAGTGTTTGTTAACTTAATAAATACATATATTCATGGTGTGTGGGTGGTCTGATGATGCCAGGAAATGAGAGTGTACAGAAATTTGTACTATCCTGTCTTCTCTTGAAAGCTAAATTCTCAAGTAATTGTACTTGCTTTCACTGAAACCTTACCTACTATTTAATCCTTAAACTACTATATTCTGGTTTCTTCCCAAACCCTGAACTGAAAATATTTGTGACAAGGTAATCAGTAAACACAATTGACTATTCTTCTATTTCATTAATTTTTGCTTTTTGACTATTTTATAATTTTCCCCCTTCTACACTCATTGGGTTCAATTTATTATTCTTCATTTCATCTTCATGAGACATGCTTAAGTAATTGATTGTCAACCTTATATCTTTCTAAGGTATGCATTTGAAGTATGCATTTTTTACTAACCATGCTTTAGCTCACTTCACATATTTACATATGTATAATTTATCTTTCAGTTCAAATATTTTCTAACTTTCATTGTAAATTATTTTTTGACTCCTGAATTATTTTATTATTTTATTTTTTTTGGAGACAGAGCCTCAAGCTGTCACCCTGGGTAGGGTGTTGTGGCATCACAGCTCACAGCAACCTCCAACTCCTGGGCTCAAGCAAGTCTCCTGTCCCCGCCTCCCAAGTAGCTGGGACTACAGGTGCCCGCCACAATGCCCGGCCATTTTTTGGTTGCAGCCATCATTGTTTGGCGGGCCCAGGCTGGATTCGAACCCGCCAGCTCAGGTGTACATGGCTGGTGCCTTAGCCTGTTGAGCCACAGGTGCTGAGCCAGACTCCTGAATTATTTTAGAAATATGTTATTTTCTAAATTATGGAAGTTTTTCTAGTTACTTTTTTATTGTTGATTTTGAGCCTAATTCTATTTAATCAGATAACATACTCTGTATGATTTCAGTTCTTTGATATTTGTTATAACTTGCTTTATGCTCCAACCAACTCGTGGTAAACTTATTGAAATGCTTCTTCTCCATTTGAAAATATGTCTTTACTATACTTGTGGGTGCAATGAGTTTGTTAATTATGTTGTTAAATGTTATATATCCTGATTTTTGTCTTTTTTTTAATCAGTCACTAAGAGAGGTGTGTTAAAATCTCTCACTATGACTATGTATTTATGTTTTTCAATTTAAACTTTTTGTATTCTGAGGCCATGTTATTAGTTGCGTACATATACATGTCTGTAATTATGATAGTCACCTATTGGAGCAATCCTTTTCACTATGAAATAACTCTATTTATAGTAATAATTTTTGTCTGAAAGTCTACTTTCTTTAATATTAATAGAGTTGACCTGGTTTCATTTGCATGGTATATAATTATCCACAGTTAATTTCACTCTTTCCGTATCCTTATAGGTACATCTATTGCAGTCAGGGTGTGTTGAATTTCATTTGATTTTTAAATTTCATCTGACAATATTTTTAATAGAAATATTTGGTCTAATTTCCTCTATTGTATTTACTGATATATTTGGGTTTAATCTACTGCTTTTCAATTTGCTTTCTCTTTATTTATCTTGTTCCATATGCCCCCTTTATTAGATTGATTTTTTTTTCATATTTCATGTTTCCTTCCTCTGTTCACTGATTAGTTATACTTTTTTTACACTAATCCTTAATACATATTATTCTATACATATAATATATAATGCCAGAACTTGGTAATCAGTCACAAAATTTATTCCCACATAGCCCAAATAACAGCCTAAGAATCCTTCACACAGCATTCCAAAAAGTCTTACCAATTATTTACGATGGGAAAGCAAAATGAAACTCATTTTCCATCTCTGGTCTAAGAGAGTATGCAATCAGTAAGCCAGAAGAGTGTTTAAGTGTATCTCATCATAAAAAATCACCCAGAGTGCTTAGGAGTACAGATTCTTGTGCTCCACCCCAAACCTTATGAATCAGTGTCTGCATGAGAGTTTCCTGAGAATGAGTATGTTGTGTAAGGATCCCAGGTAAGTCTTATTGTCATACAGTAAGTTTGGGGAAACCTGGGGAAGAATTACAGCATCTGAAATGGGTTGTTGAGTGACTTCAAGCACTGACTAATTAGTTGCAGCATTAACTCTGTATATCATCACCATCTAATAATATTTCCTAGGTAGCACAAGTGTCCCTGAAGTTGTGCCACTGTGTGCTGAACTGCTGTGGATGAGGTTTGAAAGAAATGGTTAGAACCAGCAGGGAGGCAGGAAGGAGAAAATTGAGAAAGGCTCAATATTAAAAGGTAACGTACAGCAAAGAAGATATTTATTTGTTTTCCTTAGGCTGTGGCAGAACAAAATGTTCCTGAGAGATAGCAAAGAATAAGAGACAGGGCAGCTTGCAGGATATTTCTCTCTTACAACTCAGAGTGTATGCAGGAACCTTCTGCTAGATGCATCAGGACACGGTTACCTCAGACATATACAAACTTCTCAAAGTAAGCAATGCCTAACTCACAGCAGACATTTAGCTTTACATCTATATATTTGGAAGCATTAATATTGACAGCAAACATTTTTATTTTCATTCCAACATAGTAGCATGACTACTGTGACTTGACCAGCGCATTTAATTTCTCAATTTTTGGCGAACCATAATTTGAAAAATCTATCTATTGTAGATAAAATTTTAACTTCATTTCTGTAGCAATATTATTATAGGTGGTAACATTCTTTACATCAAAGAGCATATTTCTCTCCCAGAGTTTGAAAAGCAAAACAGGTGCAAGCTGTCTGGTATTCTATAAGAGATTGAATTATAAATTAGAGCTGTGCTTTCCAAACACATCTACACATTGGAATTACCTGGAAGCAGCAGAAATAGTGATGCCTGTGCTTCATACCAAGATTGGGATTTAATTGATGTGGGGTATGGCCAAGACCTAGGAGTTTTGAAAAATTCCCAGATGATTTTAATGTGCAGGCAAGTTTGGGAACCACAGAACTTGAGTTCTTGAGCTATTTATTTCAAGTCTCAAGTCTCTGGACAATGTAAAACTTAGGTTTATGCATTAAAGTTTAAGCCAAGAAAATGAGATCAATCTAATTAGATTAATCATGTTGCAGTCTCTGTTGGTAAGGCATTATGTACATAAAGTCAGAGCAACAAATGGGAAAAAAACAGTCAAATCAGTTATGTGCACACTCAGAGTCACACACACACACACACACACACATACACAAATTATCAATATTCAAAACAACCAGGATTTTCAAGTAACTTTGTCAAATTGAGTATATATTTCCAATTAGGTTTGCCAGGTAAAGTACAGGAAATTCAGTTAAATTTGAATTTCGGATAAATAGCAAATAATTTTTAGTACAAAATTTAAGTACCAATATTTGTACTAAAATTAAAATTTTACAAAGGGAAAATTTAAATTTAAAATTTTAGTATAAATATGTCCCAATATACCCTTACACCAAGAATTATTTGTTGTTTATCTGAAATTCAAATTTAACTGCATGTCCTGTCCTTTTATTTGCTAAATCTGACAATTCTTTGTCAATTTTAAAGGACTAGCCTACCCACTAGTTCAGCATACTTGGACAAAAATTAATCTTAGTTTCTTGCTCATTGTGTGTTCCCCTGTTTTCTGAATTACATTGCCTGCTTAACCACCTCAAGTACCATGTGACTTTGTCTGCACTGTGGGCCAACTGTACCTTATTCTGTCTCTTCTGTCTTCTCCGGAGGCGCAGGAACTCCTTGTGTTGCCTGGAGACAAAGTTCACTGCTGCATATTCCAACAAGGCAGCAAACACGAACAGAAGGCACACTGCCATCCAGATGTCAATCGCTTTTACATAGGAGACCTGAGAGAGAGAGAGAGAGAGACACAGACCATGAAACCAGGAAAGCTTGCTGGGACACCATATTCCTAATGGTGTGAACAGCAAAATAACCTAATTTCCTTGCTCAAGGATCGTCTAGACCTTGCTTAAGGATTTACTAGCCCTTGCTTAAAGAGAGTGCTTAAGCAATGCATGGATTTTACTTTGAAGATTTTGGGCAGAGTAGTATAAGTCACACATCCTGCCCCTGCACTGGGCCCTCATTCCATCTCTCAGTATAGTCCACTTGCTCAAGCAGCTTTATCCCTGAGACCTGCTCCAAAGATGACTTCAACAATTCCCTTAGTAAGAGTAAATTTTAAGTATTCTTACCACACACAAAAGAAAGTGTGTGAGATAATACATATGTTAAATAGCTTGATGTAGCTATTCTGCATTGTATACACATATCAAGACATGTTGGGCATCATAAATATATATATAATTTTTACTTAATTAAAAAAAATCTAAAATATCCCTTAATGAATAAAACAAAACTTTCAGGTAAAATAGATTGGATACTATTATTAAAACTGCTCACTCCCTTTTTTCTTTCTTATAATTTAAAAATTAATATGATTAAGATAATTTTGAAACTTGAATGAGAAATAACCTATGTACAGCATTAGGCCCTTCAAAAGCTAATTTATAATTTCCTTCAGCCTACTGATTTTAACTGACATGCAAGCACAGTTCTAAATAATTTTACAACCAGGGATGTCCAACCTTTTTTTTTTCCTCTGCCACATATTAGAAGAACAAGAGTTGTGTTGGGCCACATGGTAAATACACAAACACTAACAAAAGCTTTTTAGCAAAAAAAAAAAAAAAAAAGGTCCGTGCATACTTTTCATGATATCCAACACCACAGAGAAGTAAAAAAGTCCTTACAAAACCAGAAGGCCACAGGTTAGACACAGCTGTTTTTGCCCTTACAATTTAACAGCATTAAACTGACATGAAATATTAAGACACTGGTCTTGAGAAGGTATGTGGTTAAAAAGGAAACTTTTATAACACTTCAGTGTTTGGTTGAGTGTTTAATAAATCTTATAATTTGACAAAGCAGATTGTGAAAGCAAATACATTTTACTTGCAATGGAAAATGCTCTTTATTTATGCCTATTAAATAATTATTTTTTAAAGAATAAAGGGAAAAAGTAACTGGACTAAGTTGGAAAACTAGATCCCATGCTACAGAGGACACTTAACAAACTGTTATCTGAATGTATACTATCCAGTTCTCGCTTTTAAATAGAGTTTGATAGCTGTTACTAAGTGCATGCCAGCCAGTATTTTAAGCATTTAATATGTATTATTTTTAATCTGTATAACAACTGTATTGTACCCCTTTTCTAATGAGAAAACTGGGTACAGAGGGATTAAATAAAGTCACAAAAGTTATAAGTGACAGTCCAGGCACAGTGGCTCATGCATGTAATCCTAGCATTTTGGGAGGTTGAGGTGGGAGGATTACTTGCCAAGAGTTCAAGACCAGCCTTTTCAATGACAAGACCTCAGCTCTACCAACAGAAAAAGAAAAGTAGTAAGTGACAGAGTCGAGACTGGAATTAGAACGCAGTTTGACTGGTAGATTTTTTTCTGAACACACAAATACACTACTAGAATCATGCAGTTTATATCTTGCATTTCCTTTTGAATTTTATTTGACTTCCTTGTAGGTTGTAATTTCCAATGCTTCTACGTTATTTAACTTGCTTCTAGATTATAATTTCCAATGCTTGCATAATGGTCTGTACCATGATTTATCATTCCACATTATAAGAACATTTAGGTTATTTTGTATCTTATTTTTTGTGACAATAAATTTTGTTATGAACATTCTATCCCCCAAATATTTGACTATATTACTGATTATTTATTAGATCAATTTTTGGATGAGTTACAGGAGTAAATGATATGAAAATAGGCTCTTGACTTAGAAAATTGGCAGTAGCACAGAGGACATACGAGCAGAGACTCTGAAACAAGATGCCCCAGTAAGAAATGCTGCTCTACTACTGACTAACTCTACAACTTTATTAAATTCTTTAACCTGTCTATGCCTCCATTCCTTATCTGTAAACTAAAACAATAATTGCACCTGCTTCATGGAATCGTTATATGGATAAAATCACTCAATATATGTCAGGAACTTAGAATAGTGTCAAACACAGAATAAGCACTATATAAATGTTTGTAATTATTCGGCCATATAAGGGTGTGATTTTGTTAATGTTGAAATTTTGGAAGAGACAAAAATTAACAAGGAAAATAAAAACCATCCACAATCCTTGTATGTAGCAGCCCATATAGCCTATGGGTAGGAGGAGTGAGAGTTATAAGAAATACCTGTATAGCTCAATAATGGAACACCTTGTGGAAAGGGCATGGAGAGGGATTTAGCTCTCCTAACAAGCATGAGAGCTCAGTAGATAAGAGCAGTGGTACATTGGCAGTCTCTATACCTGTGGTGTTGATAGGCACGAGATCAGCCTTATATTAGGATGGAGGAGAAGGCAGTTGAGAGTGTGCACATTCTATCATGGACTCGCTTACTCTGACTCTGTCTCCTCTCCTGCCTGCACGGCTTCTCTCTGCTGAAGATTACTAAGCTCTGCTAAAGACTAAGATCTATCTATTCTAAGAAGACTGCTTTACTCTCTCTAAGACACACTGTCTCTCCCTCCAACTAAAGTAGATAGCCCTCAGGCACCTAAGAGAAACTGTACCTGAGCAAGGTAACTTAGCAGTCCGCTTCTGGAACCTACCTAAGCCAGCCCGAGACCTGGCCAGTCTTGGACCCTGACAAGTGGTGTCAGAAGTGGGATATGACACTTGTATATTTCAGCTATTATTTTTAAGATCACTACCTGCTTTATAGTATCCATCTAAGACAGTGGTTCTCAACCTTCCTAATGCTGCAATGTATTTTCATTGTTAAAAAGGGGTCGTAACCCACAGGTTGAGAACTGCTGGTCTAAGACAATCTGCACTATTTGTGTTAGTTCCACATAGGTTGTGGCAAAATGGCCCAGCACTTTGTAATCTCCAGTCCATCAAATCTATCACTCTTCCTACTTAGGATGCTCATTCCCATTCTTTCTGATTAAGTGATCCCTCAGAATCCTTCAGGATTTGGCTCAGATATCAATTTTCCTGGGAAATCTCCCTAACCTTCTACCTTTCTCCCATCTGGGTCAGGGGTCACTTTTCTTTGTTCCCTTACCACCCTCTGTTGATCCCATCTCTTCCTTTCTAGCCCACCAACTTCTCCAACCCTACCCTTAGACTGTAAGCTTGGGTTTTTGTTGGACTTTTGTTTATTGTTTTGAGGATAGGCCCTGTGCAGTATTACTTTTTGTCACACCAGTACAGAACCTGGCAAATTGTGGCTAGGTAGTAGTTATGTGGGATGGATAGATGGTGGATGGATAAATGGATGAAGGATAGATGAATAATGGATAGATGGGTCAATGGTTGAATGAATGAATGAACAAAGAAGGAAGAAAGGGAGGAGGGAGGAAGGAAATATGTAGCTATTGTTGCATTTTTGTGCTTTGATTTTAATAATTCTAAACTATATACTATTACCCTGAAATGCATATATTTGATACTTATAAGAGAAGACAATTAGTGAGTTTTTATTTTTATTTTTAGCATATTTAACCTTCCTGGAATGTCTCTTCTTTAATAAACAATGATCTGTATTGCATTTGTCCTTTTGGAGCAATCCTGTTCTCCTGTAATACCAATCACAGCATTTCCAGTTATATATTATTCAGATGGCCTATAAATGTTTTAAAACCCAGTGCTATGTAATGAGAGGAATTTGTCAATGCCTGAGATATGACCATACCAAGAGTTAAGTCCAATAGAGTTGACCGTCATTCATCTTCTTCATGGTGTTCACAGTGTCCAGTAATAATATACTCCAATTATTATTTATAAGATTACTACCTGCCTTATACTATTTCTCTATGACAATATGAACTGCTTGTGTTAGTTCCACATATGTTGTGGCAAAATGGTTGAGTAACTTGTATACCTTTTTCCATTTCCTTCTGGCCATCAAAAGGCCAATCATGTTTTTGACTTCTTTTACAGCTGCTCATAAGTGAATCCTTTTGGTCACTTAATCATTTTGGTTGGTCTCTGAGTTTCCTCCAAATCATGAACGTCTTTCCAGCATTGAAGTGCTAGCATTAAATGCATTATTCACTCGGATTTAGAGGGTGTTGTAAGACATCTATTACATGTTGATGTGAAGTCCCTTGGTGTTGGTCTCTGAGGATTGAGAAGCCTTTTTGTTGCTTTTACCCAACTCTGATGTCAGATTCTCTCCCTTTGGCTGCTAATCCTTAGATGTTTTTAGCTCACATCTTCCCGTCACATTCTTTTTATGATTCTTGGGCTTACATGATCCCTTCCTGAACTACTTTACTACAAACTTGCAAGATAGTTTTCAAAGGTAATTAAGCTTTCAAAATGCTGTTCACCGAGGGGGTATCTTTTCAGTCATACTTAAGAAAAACAAAAACAAACATTGAGGGACTACTACGTGGAAGTTACTGTACTAGGTGCTGATGAGAGGTGGGAGGAAACTATACAAAGGTAATTAATAAGCACATCAATCCTTCCCAGGCCCACCCAGATTACACTTAAGGGAACCCCATTCACACTGTGCTCCAGAAAGTGTCATTCACTTAGATCAGGGAGCAGGAAATTATAGCCCATGGATTAAACTCTACTCACCACATGTTTGATAAATTATGTTTTATTTAAATATAGCCATACTCATTCACTTGCATATTGTTTATGGCTACTTTAGCACTAAAATGGCACAGTTGAGTAGATGCAGCAGAAACCAAATGGCCCTTTGCAGGCAACATTTGCCAGCTCCTGATCTAGACTGTAGTGTTGTCTGGTTTGTCCTGGGTTGTACATCTAAGTGGTTATGTTTCATGCATATGTGCTTTGTCCATCCAAGTAAAGAATAGGATACTTTGGAGGATAAAAACCCAGTACATTTTTTGTACTTACTCCACTGAGAACAAGTCTTTGTATATATAGTAAGTGACTCATAACTTTCTGGTAATTTTCCAAATGGTATACAAATTTAAATTCCTTTCACAGTCATTGCTTTGTATGAAGGATCAAATACCAAACACCAAAAAAAAAAAAAAAAAAAACACAACACAATGTAAAGGAAGTCTTTTTGGAAATGATAGCTGTTGATATCTAGGTTACTCTGAATTTTGTATTCGTTTTCACTAAGGGAAAGGAAAGTACCTATTTTTTTTTTATTGTTGAGGATTCATTGAGGTTACAAGAAACCAAGTTACACTGATTGCATTTGTTAGGTATAGTCCCTCTTACAGCTGTGTCTTGCCTCCAAAAGGTGTATCACTTATTATTTTTGTGACTTTACTTTTGTAATTTACAAACACATTTGCTAGAAAAGTAGAGCCAGTCAAGTAGTTTAGGTTTTCATTGTGCTAGATAAGCACCTATCTGATGTTTAAACAGTTTAGATGGGGGAATTTGGTTAATTGCTCAATTGTTTTGGCATCATGTTGACATCCCTTAGAGCTATTTCCCATTAATGTCTTTACAATATTGCCTTGGCATTTAAAAAAAAAAAAACTTTGGCAAGTTTTCTTGAGTTGATTTTTTTTTTATTAATTATATCTTCAGTTTAGTTTCAAAATGGAAAATTAATGAATTTGTTTAGCCCCACCACTTTTTTTTTTTTTGTCTGTGTTCAAATTCTATACTGTTTCCTGTGTCATGAAGCCAGTTGCTCTACCTGATATTTATCCTTAGGACAGAAGCATGACTCTTCATTGTGGAAGCATTACCTGAATATTCTTATTAAAACTTAAATTCCTTCTGCCTTCATGGGCAAAGAACTCTCATATGACAATGTGCCAACTAAAGTATATTCACATTTGCAGTCCCTAGGCTGACCCCAGAGAGCTTTAACATTACTCCAGGAGATTGCTAATGAAAATATACATAGAGAAATTCACTATAGTGGAGAAAAATCACAAATGATTATTATTAAGTGTTGTTTTCTAAGGAAAAAGAAAATGGAATCCACAGAGCAATCTCAAATATTTATATATTTTTCTTTCTTTAAGTGGAATGATCTCTCATACCTACCTGCTTGAGTCAGTATTTAATTATCCTCACACTATGCCTGCAAACCATCACTAATGCAGAATAGCAGCTTTTCTACTCTGTATAGTACAATTTCATCTTATCTAATTTAGAAGTGGAAAATTTTTAATTAACGTTGATTAATGCAGTTGCTGAAATGATGGATACCTGTTGGACACAGTAGCCTGAGATGTGCTTCCATTACCTGAAATAGAAGGCTTTGGTGGCTCCAGTCAACTTGTCTTTCATTGAGTCTTATGAAGAATACCACCACTCTCCCCAGCTCCATTTTTTGGGGAAAATAAGTTTATTAAATATGCATCTAAATTTTACAGAGCTAGTAGTCAAAAAAGTTGCAAACAAGAATTTTGTCTTTGCTTTTTAATTTTTCTCTTACCTATATTCATTCACTATATCATGAGAAAAATATATAGATAGTCAAATTAATCCTAGTGCCAAAGACTCATGGTATTATATAATTTCACATTTATAGTTTCACTGCCAAGTTGCCATTTTTATTGCCTAAGTAAAGAGCTCACACCTGCTGTTTAATGATGGGAAAATCAGGTTTCCTCTGGCAGAGACGGATGGTGACAGCACTGACTACTGGACTCATCCCAGTGTCACCACCCCCACTCCCATTTTTTCCCCATTTCTGATATTCTTGTTGGGATTTGGACAGAACAGTTGAGTGACTACAACTCTTGTCAAGTTGCTGTTTGCAGAAATAGCCATAGGGTGGCAGTGCCTCCAAGCCTGGTATCTGCAAGAACCAATCAGTTACAAATGAACCAGATCAACCTTTTTTTTTTTTTTTTAATTAAATCATAGCTGTGTACATTAATGCAATCATGGGGTACAATGTGCTGGTTTTATATACAATTTGAAATGTTTTCATCAAACTGGTTAACATAGCCATCATGGCATTTTCTTAGTTATTGTGTTAAGACATTTATATTCTACACCTAGTAAATTTCACATGTACCCTTGTAAGATGCACCATAAGTGTGATCCCACCAATTACTCTCCCTCCACCCATCCTGCCCCATCCTCTCCCCTTTCTCCTAATTGACCTATAATTGTGTTATAGCTTTCGTAAGAAAGCTATAAATGGGTTTCATAGTAAGACTGAGTACATTGGATACTTTTTCTTCCATTCTTGAGATACTTTGCTAAGAAGAATATGTTCCAGCTCCATCCATGTAAACATGTAAGAAGTAAAGTCTCCATCTTTCTTTAAGACTGCATAATATTCCATGGTATACAAATACCACAATTTGTTGATCCATTCATGGGTTGATGGGCACTTGGGCTTCTTCCATGACTTAGCAATTATGAATTGAGCTGTAATAAACATTCTGGTACATATATCTTTGTTATAATGTCATTTTTGGTCTTCTGGATATATACCTAGTAGAGGAATTGTACGATCAAGTGGTAGGTCTATTTTTAGATCCCTAAGTGTTCTCCAAACATCTTTCTAAAAGGAATGTATTAGTTTGCATTCCCACCAGCAATGCAGAAGAGTTCCCTTTTCTCCACATCCACACCAACATCTCTGGTTTGGGGATTTTGTGGTGTGGGCTAATCTTACTGGGGTTAGATGATATTTCAAAGTAGTTTTGATTTGCATTTCTCTAATGATTAAGGATGATGAGCATTTTTTCATGTCTTTAGGCTGTGTGCCTATCTTCTTCAGACAAGTTTCTCTTCAAGTCCCTTGCTCACCCTGAGATGGGATTACTTGTTCTTTTTTGGCTAATACATTTGAGTTCTCTGTGGATTCTGGTTATTAAACCTTTGTCGGAGACATAATCTGCAAATACCTTCTCTTATTCTGAGGGCTGTCTGCTTGCTTTACTTACTGTGTTCTTGGCTGTGCAGAAGCTTTTTAAAATATCAGTTGGTATTTTTGATGCTGCTTCAATTGCCCGTGGGGTCTTCCTCATAAAGTATTCACCCAGGCCAATTTCTTCAAGAGTTTTCCCTACATGTTCTTCTAGTATTTTTATAGTTTCATGTCTTAAGTTTGAATCTTTAATCCAGTCAGAGTTTGATCAGGTCCCAGTAGTTTATATTTGATACTGCTTCAATTGCCTGGGGAGTCCTCCTCATAAAATATTCACCCAAGCCAATTCCTTCAAGAGTTTTCCCTGCACTTTCTTCTAATATTTTGATAGTTTCATATCTTAAGTTTAAATCTTAATCCAGTGTGAGTCTACCTTAGTTAATGGTGAGAGGTGTGGGTTTAGTTTTAGTCTTCTACAGGTCGCCAGCCCATTCACCCAGCACCATTTGTTAAATAGGGAATCTTTTCCCCACTGAATGTTCTTAATTGGCTTGTCAAAGATCAAATAACGGTAAGTAGCTGGGTTCATCTCTTGGTTCTCTATTCTGTTCCATACACCTACCTCTCTGTTTTTGTGCCAGTACCATGCTGTTTTGATTACTATCAATTTATAGTATAGTTTGAGGTCTGGTAGCATAATTCCACCTGCTTTGTTTTTATTTCTGAGTAATGTCTTGGCTATTCAAGTTTTTTTCCTGATTCCATATGAAATGAAATATTATTTTTTAGAGATCTCTAAAGTATGACAGTGGAGCTTTAATTGGGATTGCATTAAAATTGTATATTGCTTTGGGTAGTGTGGACATTTTAGCAATGTTGATTCTTCCCAACCATGAGCATGGAATGTTTTTCCATTTGTTCACGTCTTCAGCTATTTCTTTTCTTAGAGTTTCATAGTTCTCTTTACAGAGATCTTTCACGTCCTTTGTTAGATAGAATCCCAAATATTTCATCTTCTTTGGCACTACTGTGAACAGAATAGAGTCCTTAACTGTTTTTTCAGCTTGACTATTGTTGATACATATAAAGGCTACAGATTTATGAGTGTTGATTTGGTAACCTGAGACACTGCTGTATTCCTTGATCACTTCTATGAGTTTTGTAGTAGAATCCCTGGTGTTTTCCAGATATACAGTCATATCATCTGTGAAGAGTGAAAGTGTGATCTCTTCTGACCCTATATGGATACCCTTGATCGCCTTTTCTTCCCTAATTGCAATGGCTAACACTTCCATCACAATGTTAAAGAGCAGTGGAGACAATGGGCAACCTTGTCTGGTTCCTGATCTGAGTGGAAATGATTTCAATTTAACTCTATTCAATATGATATTGGCTGTGAGTTTGCTGTAGATGGCCTCTATCAGTTTAAGAAATGTCCCTTCTATACCAATTTTCTTAAGTGATCTGATCATGAATGGATGCTGGATGTTATCAAAAGCTTTTTCTGCATCAATTGAGAGAATCATATGGCCTTTGTTTTTTAATTTGTTTCTGTGCTGAATTATATTTATAGATTTACATATATTGAACTAGCCTTGAGACCCTGGAATAAAACCCAGTTGGTCATGTTGTATAATTTGTTTGATGTGTTGCTGGATTCTGTTTGTTAGGATCTTGTTGAATATTTTTGTGTCAATATTCATTAGTGATATTGGTCTATAATTTTCTTTTCCTGTTGGGTCTTTTCCTGGTTTGGGGATCAAGGTGATGTTTGCTTCATAGAATGTGTTGTGTAGTATTCCTTCTTTTTCTGTATTTTGGAAAAGGTTGAGTAATATAAGTACTAGTTCCTATTTAAAGGTTTGGTAGAATTCTGATGTGAAGCCATCTGGTACCAGGCTTTTGTTTTTAGGGAGATGTTGTATAGTTGATGCTATTTCAGAACTTGATGTAGGCCTGTTCAACATTTCCATTTGATTCTGGCTAAGTCTTGGAAGGTGGTGTGCTTCCAAGTATTGGTCAATTTCCTTCAGATTTTCATATTTCTGAGAATAAAGTTTCTCGTAATATTCATTAAGGACTTTTTGAATTTCTGAGGAATGTGTTGTTATTTCATCATTACCATTTCTGATTGATGAAATTAGAGATTTTACTCTCTTTTTCCTGGTTAGGTTAGCCAAAGGTTTATTTTATTGACCTTTTCAAAAAAACAACTTTTTGATTTATTGATCTGTTGTATAATTCTTTTGTTTTCAATTTCATTTAATTCTGTTCTAATTTTGATTTTTTCTTTTCTTCTGCTGGGTTTGGGATTGGAATGTTCTTCCTTTTCCAGTTGCTTGAGATGGCCCATTAATTTGTTCACTTCCTCTCTTTCCATTTTCTTGAGGAAGGCTTGCAGTCCTATAAATTTCCCTCTTAGGACTGCCTTTGCAGTATTCTAGAGGTTCTGATAATTCATGTCTTCATTGTCATTTTTGTCCCCAAATTTGGTAATTTCCTTCTTAATCCTGTCTATGACTTATCTATCATTCAGCATAAGGTTATTTAGCTTCCATGTTTTTGTATGAGTATGCAGATTCTGTTGTTACTGAGTTCAGCTTTTATTCATGATGGTCCAAGAAGATGCAAGGAGTAATTTCTATTCTTTTAAATTTGCTGAGGTTAGACTTGTGACCTAAGATGTGATTGATTTTGGACTATGTTCCATGGGCTGATGAGAAGAATGTGTATTCAGTTTTTTTAGGATGAAATGTTCTGTAGATGTCTGTTAAACGCAAATGTTAAATGGTTAAGTTTAAATCTAAACTTTCTTTGCTCAGCTTCTTATTGGAGGATCTATCCAACACTGCTAATGTAGTGTTAAAATCTCTGACTACTATGGAGCTGGAGGAAATCAAGTTGCTCATGTCTGTTAGAGTTTCTTGTATAAATTGAGGTGCGTTCTGGTTGGGTGCATAAATATTAATAATTGAGTATTGAGTATTACCCTAAACAAATATGAAATGTCCATCTTTTTCCTTCCTTACTTTGGTTGGTTTAAAGCCTATTGTATCTGTGAATAAGATTGCAACACCTGCTTTTTACTGTTTTCCATTTGCCTGGAATATAGATGACCATCCCTTTACCTTGAGTCTATATTTGTCTTTTAAGGTAAGATGAGATTCTTGTATGCAGAAGATATCTGGCCTGAGATTTTGTATCCAGTCAGCCAACCTGTGCCTCTTTAGAGGACAATTTAAGACATTCACATTAATTGAGAATATTGATAAGCCTAGTAGAATTTTGAGTATTGAATTTTTTGAAAGTCCAGTGGACATTTTTAATCCTTTTGCCAGTGTGGAAGTTGGAATTTGATCAAAAGTTTCTGAGTGAGTTTACTTTTGTGGTGGAGGATTGTGCTGGTCATTATGAAGGGATAGGTCTGAGAATATCCAGGAGAGCTGGTTTAGTTATGGAAAATTTCTTCAACATGTGAATGTCATTAAAGTATTTAATTTTTCCATCATAAATGAACTCAGTTTAGCTGTATACAGAATCCTGGGTTGAAAGTTATTTTGTTTTAGGAGATTAAAAGTCGATGACCACCCTCTTCTGGCTTCAAAGCTTTCAGCAGAGAGATTTGCAGTCATTCTATTATTCTTCCCCTTGTAGTTTGTGGTTTTTCTTATGTCTGGCTGGTTTCAGAATTTTCTCCTTCATATTAACTTTAGTGAAGTTAATTATGATGTGTCTGGAGGTTGTCTTATTCAGGTTGAGTTGTGCTATAGTTCTGAAACTGTCTGCCATCTGAATTTCAGAATCTCTTGGCATGTCCGGAAAGTTCTCCTTCATAATGTTATGAAAAAGGGCCTCTGTGCTTTGGGAAGCAACTTTGTCACCTTCAGGAATTCCTATAAGGTGAATATTAGTTTTCGTCAAATTATCCCAGAGTTTTCTGAGAGAATGATCCATTTTTGCTCTCCATTTCTCTTCCTCTTTGAGTGCTTGGGAGTATTCAAAAGCATTGTCTTCAATGACAGAAATCCTTTCTTCTGCTTGCTGTATTCTGTTACTGAGGGATTCTACTGTATTTCTCAGATCTTTGAGAGCTGCAAATTCTTGTCTCAGTGTATGAAAATCTTTTTGATTTTGTCTTTGAATTCATTGAATTCTTGAGACAAATTTTGAACTGCTCCTTGAATTTCTAATTCCAACTTTACCTCAATTCTATTAATCTTATTTGCAATCCAAACTCTGAATTCTATTTCTGACATCTCAGCCATTTGTCTATGAATGGGATCTTCAGTTTTATCCTATGTATCATTTCTTGGGGAAGTTGATCTACTCTGGTTATTCATGTTACTGGAGTTTTTCCGCTGATTCTGCCCCTTGATTATTTTACACCATTTGGCTAGATGAGCAGATAAGGTGAAGTTGGTTTGGGGGCCTCCTGGAGTAGTGATTAACCAGCCCTTTACCCAAGAGCTGTGACTGGTGTCTGTACCTCTTCCCCTAGAAGTTTGCAAAGGACCCATACAGTGCTATGGCCTGAGACACTGGGGACTTACTTGGTGTGGTGGGGCTAAGTGGCTCTGTCTTTTTAGCTGGGTCTCTGTCCTACCTTAGTGAATTAGTTACTCTGGGTTGAAGTCTCAGTTGTAGAGAAATAGCAGCAATTAAGTAACCCCTCCCCCGCCATGGGTAACAACTCTAAAAGGAAAATCAAACCTTCCCACAACCACACACCTATGGTACCACTTTGGCTGGGGCCGGGTTTGAATCCACCACCTCTGGTATATAGGGCTGGCGTCATACTCCTTGAGCCACTGGTGCCACCCTACCACTTTGGATAGTCCTTGGGTGATTGGTCCAGTCCAAGTGATCTGACTCAAATGTCCCAGACATCACCTGGTCTCAAGTGAGGGAGTTCAAAAGGTCTTTGGCAACTAGATAGCAGGGTTCTGCTGACAGCTTGAGTATGACTTGTTCTGGTGCTCCATGGAGTCAGAAGGACCCCCTCAGCAAATGAATTAATCTGGGAAGGTTGATGCCTCCTTCCCCACCTTGCACCTCTGTCACACGTAGTCACTGGTAACCCTGCAGGGCTATGACCCAGTTCCCTCCAATGAGCAGATGCTCCAGGGGTTTGAGCCTGTCTGAGTCACAGAGAGATCTGATATCTCCTCAGTCAGGCCTCTGCATTTTGCCACCATCCAGCAGGAAAAGCTGAGCCCTGATAACCTCGGGTGGTTAATGGAAGCTGGGTTAATGGAAGCTCAGTTCTAGCCTCACCCCTGATTGATGTTGCTGACACTTACATTTGTGCAGAATTTGTGATTCTGTCTTGGCTATATTCCCCTGCACATCAGGTGGTGTTTGAGTTCACAGAAACTGCAACTCAACCACTGTCTGTGCTGCTGCCCAGAGCTGGTGTTTCTGTTTCCCCTGTAGTCTGTGTTGGGGCGGGTATTGCTCACACTTGGCTTGGAGTTCTAGCCTCAGCCTGGCTGCCTTTGTTTCAGCTATGATCCCCTGAGGGCCGGGTGTTTCTTAGGCTAACTAAAGCAGTCCTGGTTCAGCCCTGCCCTGGGAGTATGCAGTCTCTGCACACGTATCTTCAATTCTCCATGCTGCCACGCTTCACCCAGGCCAGTACTGCTTCAGGCATACCCCTTGCTCACAGGGTCTGCATTACCATCCCAGATCTATTCCACCAGTGTCTGCCACTGGAGAAGATTCCTGGCTTTCTCTAGTTGCCCAGAGAGTTAGGGAGTGTCCTTCCAATAGTTTGAGCCCTATTGTTCTCGCTGCTGCCACTGCTGCTCTGTGCTGGGGGGCACTGCCTTTCCCTTTCCTGCTCATTGCAGCACAGACCTGCAACAGTCCATGCCCTGTCCACACCTCTTGAGAAAATGCCCAAGAATCTGGCTTACAAACCTCGGGGTGAGAGTGGAAGGGAGTGCTGGGAGTTCAGAATTGCAGGTAGAGAATATATACAGTTTTATGTCTGGCAGGAGAGTGCCATGGCACTCTAGTATGGGAAGGAGGTCCAGTTTTTAGAGGGCCTCTCCCTTGGGATAGAATGGGAAGATGTTTGTACTCTACTCACTTGTTTGTAGAAAGTATACTGAGAGCTGTTCTTATGGGGGAGGGGACTCCCATCTGCTTGGCAATGAATTTTATACCTTTTGTTTGTATGCTTGGTGTCACAACTCTCCTCAGCAGGGTTGATGTGCATTCTTCAACCTTCTCTCTTGGCTCAACTCCAAACCATCAGCTTACTTGCTAAACTTCTGTCCTTTAACTCTTTCTCTGAATGGGAGCCTCTGTGGAAAGCTGGCTCCCGTCAGCCATCTTGCCTTCACCCCCTGATCAACCTTTGAAGAGCAATTATTTTGCTGGGTGTTCAGTGGTGCACAGGCCTAGATAACTGGTATTATTTATAAAAATTAATAGGCTTCTTTCCACTGTGATGATCAGAAAACTATTCAAAGTAGCTTGACAAAGCTCACTATCTATGAGTTTTGTGTGTGGAGTGGTAGGAGAAGAGTAGAACTTTCAGCCTCAATATACACAAAGAACACTAGGTGATATCCATTGTTAGAGGCACCACAGGGACATGTGCAGAGAGGAATCCCAAGTGTCAGCCTCCTGTAAATGCAGGCATCTGAGGGTGTCGAGGTGGGAGGTGGTGGCATCTGGAAGAAGGGGGAGAATCAAGACAAGAGGGCATATTCTTCCCTGTGCTTGTGTCTGCAATGTTTCATTACTTTTTCAGTGGTTGGATAGGAATACCAATTCCTGCTATAGTTTAATTCCTGTGACTGGGCCTTCAATAACAAAACAAGTGACATACATTTTTTCTCTAATGAGGACAGGGATGAGTAAGGAGTAGGGGTCAGGATCAAATTGCCCACTAATTGAAAAACTACCCCAATGAAGAAAAAAGACAATTTTAAAATTGGAAAGGCAACTATGGGTTTTGGGGAGATAATGAGATATGTTCCACTTAATGTTTGTGTAGTCAGTGTATGGGGTGGAGAAAGGGAGGAAGGGAGAAAGAAATGGAAAGGAGGGGGGAGGGAGGGAGGGAGGGGGAGGGAGAGAGAGAGAGAGAGAGAGAGAGAAGGAAGTATGGAGGTAGCAAGGGAAGGAGGAAGTGGAGGAGGGAGGGGAGAGAGAGAGACCTGGGATGTTATTAAGATGGAGAATAAAGGAAGAAAATGAACAAATGAACACCTTTGAAGCCAGGCCACCTTGGATTTGGATCTTAGTTGAATGACCAATGAATTTGGGGAAATTAACTTTTTGTAATCTTATTTTCTTCATATGAGGTAGGATTCCAAGGATTCCAGTCCTGAGGGGTCATTGAAAGATTGAATAAGACACTTTATGTAAATCTTAACACTCATTTGGCAGATTATAGATGCGCAGTCACATTGGTTTGCAGGGGATGAGCTGCTGAAGACATTGCATAATTCAAAACTTGCATAATTCAAGGCAATTTTCCCCAGGGGAATAAATGTAAAGTAGAATCTGTTGTATTTCATGTTCTGTGCATTCATTGAGACTATTAGTATTTTTATATTGCCCTATTTTAAATTCACATAATCTAAGTTCACATAGTCTCATTGTAGTGAGCAGTATCATATCTCACAGGGGCTGAGATATGCAGTTACAAAAACAAAACAGAACAAAACCATTACCAACAGCAACAATAAAAAGCTTGCTTGTCACAACACAACTCTTATGAGTTGTCTCTATTATGAAGATAAGAAAACTGAGTTTCCTCCTTAGTTTACCAAGATCACACAGCAAAAAGAAAAAAAGGTTGAAGTATAATTCACATTTGATCTGACTTGTCTCCAAACTCTGCTTGTGGACCTCACTGACCCCTGTGGGAACCTACCTCTCTGAGGTTGTGAATCAGGAGAATTACCCATAGACTGTGGTTTCACCAAATAACAACATTACATGTGGAAGAGAGGTAAGAAAATGCATGTAATGGGATAGACAAATAAGAAACAGCAGCATTTCACACCTGCAGGCATGGAGATACTATGAAAATGGTATCAAAGATGGCAGGTATCCACATCTTCTTCATTTTCTGTCCTAGGCATTAGTTAGTGATTCACTCCTTGTATGCTGTTTCCATTTCTTTACTTACTCCCCACCTCAACCCCAGATTCAAATTTCTTACTTGTGAGCAAGGAAGAAGAGGGAAGTTTAATGAAAATAGTCCAGTTTTGTTCTTTGGATTAGGCCTAGTAAAAGATCTTGGAAAGGTGGATAGGGTTTATAGTATTAGGTGGAGGAGCATAGAAGAGCTGAGGAGTCTCCATCCTCTGAACTGGGCTTGTTGGCTTATGATTTCCAAGTTGGCTATGTCACTAGAGTGGAATGAATAAGCCGTATTAGGAAGGTGGTATTGGCCAAACATTTCATCCCTGACTGTTTTTGAATTTAGAACCTTATCAGAGTGAGTGGGAAGTATATATAGATGCTTTGTCATCCAACAGCAATCACAAATGGTAGACTCCTGATGCAAGCCAACTTATGACTAGTAGGTAAGGTACGTAGGGAGTGGGTGAACCTGGGTTACAAATTAGAGGTAGTCTTAGAAGCCTTGTTCAACCTGCTGTGATGGAGAAGCCATTTCCCCATAACACATAGAAACTTGGGATAATTCCAGAGTATAAAGAAGCTTCTTCTGGTGCTGAGCTTTCCCACAATGTATCTGAATTCTTTGACCACTGGGATACTACATCATGGGAATGAGAACAAGATTCTTTTGATGGAGAGCTGAAGAACATTTCACAGATGAGAATATGGCATAAAATATTTATTTCAATTGAATGGCAGAGTCAGTGATAGAGTGATAGCTGAGAAGCTTTCCTATGCATCCTCTGCCCTGTGGCCTGGTTTTGCATTAGATCTGTACTTTAATATGAGCTCCCAGTGGAGACTACAGCCCCGTGAAGATATCTTCATAGGAGACTACTTGATAGAAACTTTACTTTCTTGGCACTGGATTCTGGGCATGCAAGCCTAGAGTGTTCTAACCTAAAGTTTTTAAGCTACTCATCTACCTACTGTTGTATATCATCCAGAGTGAAACTGAAATAGGAAAATCCCAGGTGCCTACCATGATCCAGGTTTCATGTGGGGAGGAGAAAACAAAAAAAGGAGCTACAGGTCAGTCAGGGGTTGGGAATTAATGTGGTACAAAAGACTCTGGTGGGGCTATTGATCCCACTTTCTGTAAGTATCAATTATCAAAGATCATGTCTACTGTGTCAATTTCTCATAGCTGAGCAACATTTTGGTAAAAGTCACTTCCCATTCTTTTCTCCTTACCACAAAGACCAGAAGCAGAAATCACCCACTAATAATTAGATACTTATTTGCAATAGATACTAGTCTGCAGGAATCTGTTAGTAATTAAAAAGAAATCCTACAGCTTCTTGAATAAAGTGACTTAAATAGATGTGTAAACTCTTTGTAGGAATAAAGAAAAGCCATGTCATCAGGCAGCATTATTATTTTCCAATATGGGAGTATACCGAATGCTTAAAAGATAAATTGTGAGTGAGAAAAGATTTTGGTTGGGATCATTGAGCACATTATTTGCCGATATACCTGTTGCACATATCTACTTCAGAGTGTTTAGATCAATCTCAATTTTTTAGTGGAAATCAATCCTATAGTACTGAATAAACTAAAAGGAGGTAGGAGGGATGTGAAGGAGATAGCAGTGAGAAGATGTCAGGGATGTGGGTCTTGGCTTTGCCACTGGCTGACTTTGTAAACATGGCCACATCATTTCACCTTTCTGGGCCTCAGGTTTCTCTTTGGGCATATAAAAAGGTTGGAATGATCATTCCTACTGGTTCTTCTGTTTTAAGATTCTGTGACTTAAGGGAAAGAAAAAGTAATGAGAGACGAAACAAAATGAATAGAAGCATGGGGTCCCAATTTCAGGGTGAGCAGAGCTGTAAGTCTCAGAAGCTGCCTTCACACCCTCTACTCTGCCTTTTTAACACTTTCAGTGTCATCTGATAGTGTATATTCATTGAGTGACTATACACTAGAATAGCGTATATTCATTGAGTGCCCATCACTTAGCTTCCAATTTTTAGTGAGAACATGAGGTATTTGTTTTTTCCATTCCTGAGATACTTCACTTAGGATAATTGTCTCCATTTCTATCCAAATTACTGCAAAAGACATTGAGTGCCAGGCAAGCCTGGTCTAAAATAGTGAATTCCTTGATTGAGAACAGAGAGTACTGATGAAAAAAAGACTAATAACATGTGTGATACCACGTATGCAGCAGCTCCCCTGAGTTTACCTGCACATTCAATGGGCGCTTCTCACATAAACTGTCAAGAACTTTTCTCAAACCCCTGAGCCTCTGTTGTTCTGCTTAAGAGATTTCTCCGACACTTAAGTAACTTTCTTAATATGCGTGCAACCAAACCTAGAATAATCCCAAATGGCAGCCCTTAGCCACAGAGGACTTCGTGGATAAAGACCCCTGACTTCCCATTACTTGGTAGGGGTAAGTCTGAAGAGAATTATACACATGTTTTAGAGGATGCTCATCAGGATTGAATACTAGTTATCCTTCATGGCAATCAGCTCAACAATATGCTTATGTTTGGCATTTCTCCTGCCCTTGTCTACACTCCACATTCTCTTTCTTCCTGTGACCATCTCTCAAGTAAACTACCTGCATTGAAATACTTGTAATAAGGTCTGCTGTTGCTGAAAAATATAATTCAAAACTCAAGTTAGATCAGGAAGGCCTGACACAGAAATGATGGCTGCCACATCATGTGCCATTTAGAACCAGGATGGCAAAGAAACCACACATCCCGTTGAAAATTCTTTTCTTATGGACAAAAGCCCTACATCTGGCTGGTTTGCATATCACCAATAAAAATGGAGTATTGTCTTAGTTCAAAAACCAGTCTAAAGAAGGAGCTACCAAAACAATTTGAGATCTATGTAACTTAATGCTCATCACTTCCCTTTTTGCTCTGCACAGCTAGTTTTGAATTCATGAAATTAGAATTGTGCATCTATAACAGAAATTATTATTTACTATCTAATGGTATGTAAGAATTATTTGGTGTATACCAAGTCTCCTGAGGTCAGAGAACTAACGAGTGCACCTTATTTGCAGAAATATTATGTAAGAACCTGTCCCATGCTCCTTAGGATATATTTTGAGTCTATAAGGCTGTAGATCTTATGAAAGTACCAATTATTTCTGTTGATAAGCCATCAGTTAAAGATTTTAACAGCATTACACTAAAAAAACCAATACAGAATTAGTTTTAATAGTGTGTGGAAGGCAGCTTTCTAAATGAGACCCAAAGATCTCTGCCTCCTAGTATTCACGTCCTTGGATAATCCACTCCCCTTGACCAAGTGCTGGGCCCAGTGACTTGCTTCCAGCAAATACAATATTGCAAAATTGATGACCTGTCATTTCATGATTAGTTTATAAAAGACTGACTTTCATTTTGGTTGCAATTTCCTTCTTGTTAGCATTCTCTTGCTGGTTCTTCTTATGTGTTTGCCTTAGTGGAGAGGGCTACCTGGCAAGGAATAAGTGTGGCGTTCAGCCAAAAGCCAATGAGGAATTTGGGGCTTAGTCCACAGCTCAGGAAAAACTGAATTCTTCCAACAACCATATGAATAAGCTTTGAACATGGATCCTTCTGTAGTTGAGCCTTCATGTGTGACTGCGGTCCCAGCTAATACCTTGATTTCAGCCTTGTGAGAGAGATCCTGAAACAGAGTTCCTAGATGAATTGTGCCTGGACTCACAAGAACTGTGAGATAAAAATGTTTTCTTAATGACTAAATTCAGCTGATAATTTGTTATGCCCCAATAGATAATGGATATATGGTATCTTTAAGTATTTGTGGGAGAGGAGAAAGACACAGAGAGAAAAAGAAAGAGGAGAGGGAGAGGGGTAACTTGTTTACTTTAGACTTTATGAATCTAAAATTTGATAAGATTTGATGTTTTATTTTTGTAGTTTTTATTGATTTTTTTTATTTAAAAATATTAAGTGAGTACAAATGTTTTTGTTACATGAATATCTTATATAAGACTTAAGTCAGGGTTTAATGTACCTATAACCAGAATAGTGTTCATTATACTCAGTAGGTAGGTTTTTACCCCCTCACTCTCTTCTGCCTTATTTCCAACGTCCTGTATATCTCTTTGTGCCCATGTGTGCCCATTACTTAGCTCTCAATTGTTACCAAGAACATGTAGTGTTTGTTTTTTCCATTCTTGAGATACTTCACTTAGGATAATGGTCTCCATTTCTATCTAAGTTGCTGCAAAAGACATTATTTCATTCCTTTCTATAGCTGAGTAGTACTCCATGGTGTGTGTATATATGTGTACGTATGTGCATGCTCAGGCAGAGCAGAACATCTCACTTCCTTCTCCTTCACTTTGTGTGCCTCTTATCACCTCCCTTTTGATTCACTATTCTCTCCCTTAGGTGATCAATCTGAAGGTGGATGTCCACTCACCACCTTCAATTCTCTCCCTGAAAGAAGCATGTACAGGCTGCTTCTAGTCTGCCATCTCAGCCCATAGCCTCTATTTTTGCATTTTAAAAAGGAAAGTTTAGTTAAAAGTAGTACAATCATATGCTTATAATCCTAGCTCTCTGGGAGACCAAGGCAGGAGGATCACTTGAGGTAGGAGTTTGAGACAAGCCTGAGCAAGACCCTGTCTCTACTAAATAGAAAAATATGTATCTGAATGTGGTGGCCCACACCTGTAGTCCCAGCTACTTGGGAGGCCAAGGCAGAAGGATCCTGAGTCAAGGAGGTTGAGGTTGCAGTGAGCTATGATGACAGCACTGCACTTTAGCTCTGGTGACAGAGTGAGACTGTCTCAAAAAAAAGAAAAAGTAACCAAAGTATCTGGGAGGATAACTAATTATTATAACAGAATAAGAAGCATACAATATTCATTTTTAATTTATTCATTCAGGTAGGCTCCCTACTTGAACATCTATTACATAGCTACTTAAAATTAATTTACCTGTGCTCAAGACCAGAGGTTGGCAAACTATTTCCCATTGGTTAAATTTGTCTTGCCCCTCTTTTGTAAATAAAGTTTAATCAGAACACAGCCATACCCATTCATTTATATATTCTCCTTGGCTTTCTTGTCTCTGTTTACAATGGTAGAGTTGAATAGTTGTAACAGAGAACTTAAAGCCCAGAAAGCCTAAAATATTTATTATTTATCCTTTTACAGAAAAAATTTTAATGAACTCTTGCTATCTTCATATATTATAGTTTAAGCTAACCACTACCTAATATAGTCTGGATAAATAAATTTTCTCTGTATTTTAAACCACATAAAAAGTAAAACTGGATAATTCATACTTAAAATATGCCATTATACTGGTTTATCATGGAATCAGTTAAATAAATATATTCTCATCTGAATTTCTTGTTGCTATTTTATACACAGACATAGGGCCCCAAAATGAATTGCATATTTTCAGCAGTCAACAAATCTTTATAGACTGTTTCAAGTGTGTAAGATTCTGAGAGGTACACAAAAGTACTTAATAATTGGTTCTTGCCCCTCAGCAATCAATTTCACAGAGGTGAAGACGGACAAGAGTGATAGCCATGTGCTCTATCAGTGCTGGGCTGGAGTGGTGGTAAAAGCTATAAGTACCAGTGTTGGACTAGGGTGGTCTAAATCCTGCTTTGCCTCTTCTTAGCTGTAGAGTTTGGACCTTATGAGTCTGTGCTTTAGATTTATTAGCTGAACAATGGTAATAAATATGGAGCTCACCTCATAGATTTGGTGTAAGTACAAATGAAATGAGATACACATGAAATAAGAAGGTAGTGCTTAAATACGTTAATTCTTGTCATCATGGTGGTTTCTATCAGAGTTTATGCCTCAAGTACTGCAAATTAGATAAATTAATAGTTTCTCCCAATTTAGGATTTTCATTAAAATTGAACGTGGTAGTCAGTATTGTGTGATTTTTTTCTTGGATAGAAACACTTAAGAAGAGAGCTGAGCTGTCCTTGGACACAGCTGGAAACCAGAAGGGAGGCTAGTGAAAGAAAGACAGGGCATGGCTGAATACTTTAAAGAAGCAAGTAGATTTTCTATCTGGCTGGGCTATGTTGATAATCTCTAGCACCCAAAATATACATATCTCCCCTTCCTCTGATTCATGTACTCACTGCAGAAGGAGCGCCATAGGGAGGGTTGGCCGTGTCCCTTCTGCACTGAGGTCTCTCAGAAGAGTAACATAAGGCCCACTGCCCAGCTGGGGGAGCTAGAGTCCAAGGTCAAGATCCTAGAAAACCAGCTGAGAGATGTGCTGCCGATTAACCCCAGAATAAAGTCCCAAGTGGATATGACCTTGGATGTGGACACAACTCAACAACCATCTCATTTCTGAAAACTTAAGGAAGGTTCACTGTAGGAATTGTAGCAGAGTAGATGTAGCAAATGTTATTCAAGGCTCCTTGAGTAACATTCCTCCTTGTGAGGAGTCCAGGAATTACTTATCCTCCAGATCCTCTTGGGCAAAGGCATAACCTGTGAGCTTAGGGTCATATCTACAGGAATCCCCTTGTGCTCATGATCAGAGACAAGGACTCTTCTGCTTAGTGTGAAGATATAGTAAAGCAACTGATCACTTAGTAATTATACTGTTTAGGGAAAAGGATGCTTCAGTTATGCTGTATTATTATTCTTTTCATTGGGACTTTTGTTTGTTTTTTTCTAATAAATTTTTTAATGCTAAATCTTTTTTATTTTTATATTAAGACATTGCATTTTGTTCTTATAGCCTTTTTATTTTTTTATTTTTATTTTTTTTATTTTCACACATACAGGTGTTTATTAGGTTTCCACTTTTTGCCTTCACAGAATTAAAAAGGCTTAAAATTTAATAACAATAACAGGGTTTAAGATAAGGACTAGAAACAAAAATCTCATAAAGAATGAATGAAGATCAATACATTCAGAAAAGAAATCAGACGATTACTGCGTCAAAATATTAAGCAATATTAATAATAATAATGCAAAGAAAGTAACATTCACATTGTCAAATAAGAGTAATTTCCCTTTATAACAATATATTTTCTCCAATTTTAATGTCAGGTGTATCCAGATTAAGTAGAATGACTTTGAAGTATTTCTTCTTTTTCTATTGTCTATAAGATTTGGCATGATCTGTTTTTTGAATTATCTTTTACTTTTATTTATAAATATTAGTTGTCTATTTCTTGAAACTTTGGAAAAAAAATAAGAAGTTAACTGATGACTCCATACTGAGCCTCAGAGTTAAAGCATTCTATAATAGACATACTCTTATTTGCCAATAAATATATTTTTTTATTGTTTGGGATTCATTGACGGTACAAAGGATTAGGTTATACTGATTGCAGTTGTTAGGTAAAGTCCTTCTTGTAATTGTGTCCTGACCCCAAGAGGTATGCCATACACCATGACCTCCCATCCCTCTCCTCCCCCCCCACTTGCCCATTCCCCTACCCTTGTATTAGCTCATATGCTGCCTTCATGTTAGAATTGAGTACACTGGATTCTTGCTTTTCCATTCTTGTGATGCATTACTAAGAAGAATGTGTTCCACCTCCATTCAGGTTAATACAAAAGATGTAAAGTCTCCGTCATTTTAATGCCTGAATAGCATTCCATGGTATACATATACCACAGCTTGTTAATCCATTCCTAGGTTGGTGGGCATTTAGGTTGTTTTCATATTTTGTCAATTGTAAATTGCACTGTGATAAACAGTCTAATGCAAATGTCCTTATGATAAAAGGATTTTTTTTCTTCTGTTGAGATGCCTAGCAATGGGATTGCAGGATCAAATGGGATGTCTAATTTGAGTTCTTTGAGGATTCTCCATACTTCCTTCCAAAAAGGTTGTACTATTTTGTAGTCACACCAGCAGTGTAAATGTGTTCCCTTTTCTCCACATCCCCACCAGCATCTGTAGCTTTGAGACGTTGGGAAGTGGGCTATTCTCACTGGGCATAGGTGATACCTCAGGGTGGTTTTGATTTGCATTTCTCTGATGATCAGGGATGACGAACATTTTTCCAAATGTTTGTTAGCCATTCATCTGTCTTCAGAGGCATTTCTGTTTATATCTCTTGCCCAATTTATTAATCCATTCATGGGTCGATGGGCACTTGGGTTTCTTCCATGACTTAGCAATTATGAATTGGGCTGTAATAAACATTCTGGTACAAATATCTTTGTTATAATGTGATTTTTGGTCTTCTGGATACATACCTAGTAGAGGGATTGTAGGATCGAATGACAGGTCTATTTTTAGATCCCTATGTCTCTTGCCCAGAGCTAGATGGGATTGTTTCCTCTTTTTCTGTTGATTAATTTGAGTTATCTGTAGATTCTAGTTATCAACAGTTTGTCAGATTGTTATCTTGAAAATATCTTTCCCCGTTCTGAAGGTTGTCTTTTTGCTTTATTTGTTGTGTCCTTAGGTTTTTAGAAGCTTTTCAGCTTAATTAAGTCCCATTTGTTCATTTTTGTTTGTTGTGATGACCAGTACTTCATTTGTATGAAACCAGAAAAAATCCCATGTAGCTAAGGCTATTCTTAGTAATAAAAACAAAGTCAGAGGCATCATTTTACCAGACTTCAGGCTATATTACAAGTCCATAGTAATGAAAACAGCATAGTATTGACACAAAAATAGAGACATAGACATATGGAACAGAATAGAAAACCAAGAGATGAAACCAGTCTGTACTTGCCTTCTGATCTTTTATAAACCAAACAAAAGCATACAGCGGGGGAAAGCATCCCTATTCAACAAATGGTGCTGGGAGAACTGGATAACCACATGTAAAAGACTGAAACTCGACCCACACCTTTCACCCTTACAAAAATTGACTCAAGATGGATAAGAAACTCAAATTTAAGACACAAACTGATAAAATTCTTAGAAGGAAGTGTGTGGAAAACTCTTAACGATGTTGGACTGGGGAAAGATTTTATGACAAAGACTTCAGCGGCCATCCAATAATTATTTTCAACTTAAAAAAAATGAAACAATTAAGAAATTTGGGCAAACTGCTATATTTTAAAATCAATGATATCAGAGAATGGCTGACTTTCCTCCAGTGATTCATGTTTTAAAATTTACCCTTTGGTTGTAAACAGCTCAGTTTTACTTTCAAATTATCAAAAAAAAACTAAGCAAAATTATTTCTATGGAATTTTGGACAAACTGGATATCAACTATATATTCTCTCAAATTTCATTTAGAGATTCATTTATGCTTTAATCATTGGTAATTGTATTGTCTTAACCATAAATTTTGTTATGCTTATCCAATATTGTGACTCATAGTGGTAATTTTTAAGGCATTTTATTAACGAGTAACATTATGAAAATACTAACTTTGTATAATTTTGTCAAATTCTCTCCCTCCAACATTATAAAGCACATTGTCACCATAAACAATTAATATTATGCATGTTGTGCAGGATACATTAATCTTTCAAAATTTTTAATGTTAATATATAACTATTCTATTTGAATGTATTATTGTACAGATACTGAGGTCAGAGTGCTTGAGAAATTATCCCAATATCAAAGAACTAGAGCAAAGCAAGGACTGAAACTATATATATATATATATATATATATATTTTTTTTTTTTTTTTTTTTTTTGTAGAGACAGAGTCTCACTCTATCACCCTCAGTAGAGTGCTGTGGAGTCACAGCTCACAGCAACCTCCAGCTCCGGGGCTTAGGTGATTCTCTTTCCTCAGCCTCCCGAGTAGCTGGGACTACAGGTGCCCACCACAATGCCCGGCTATTTTTTTGTTGCTGTCCAGCCGGGGCTGGGTTTGAACCTGCCACCCTCGGTATATGGGGCTGGCACCCTACTCGCTGAACCACAGGTACCGCCCCCCAAAAGACAACTTTGTATTAAAAAAATCCCTTTATTCTTTGGCATCCTTTTTATCTCA
>CAUYON010132627.1:0-22523 GCA_963573935.1 Arctocebus calabarensis
CCTCCAATTCCTGGGCTCAAGCGAGTCTCCTGCCTCCGCCTCCCAAGTAGCTGGGACTACAGGCGCCCTCCACAATGCCCGGCCATTTTTTGGTTGCAGCCGTCATCGTTGTTTGGCGGGCCCGAGCTGGATTCGAACCCGCCAGCTCAGGTGTACGTGGCTGGCGCTTTAGCCGGTTGAGACACAGGCGCTAAGCCTGGCCAAGGATTTCTTGAGTAATTCCCCCAAAGCACAGGCAACTAAAGCAAAATTGGGCAACAGGATTACATCAAGCTAAAAAGCTTCCACACAGCAAAGTAAAAAATCAACAAAGGGAGTCAACCCATAGCATGGGAGAAAATATTTGCAAACTACCCATCACACAAGGGATTAATAACCAGAAAATATAAGGAGCTCCAACAATTTGATAAGAAAAATCAAATAATGTAATTAAACATGGGCAACAGATCTGAATAGACATTTCTCAGAAGAAAAAATACAAATGGACAGCAGGATACAAAAAAAAAATGCTCAACATCATTAGTCATCTGCGATTGCAAATCAAAACTACCATCAAAACTATCATCTCATCCTATTTAAAAGGACTTTTATCATGAACACTGGTGAGGATAGGGAAAAAGGACAAACCTTGCACACTGTTCATGGCAATGTAAATCACAGCAACCACTGACTGGAACAGTATGAAGGTTCCTCAAGAAACTACAAATAGAACTACCAAATGATGGTAATGATCCTGTAATCCCACTGCTGGGTATATATCCAAAGGAAGAGAATTCAGCATATCAAAAAGATATCTGTGCTCCCCTGTTTGTTGTAGCACTATTCACAATAGCCACAGTTTGGAATCAACCTAAGTGTCCATCAATAGATGAATGGATAAATTGTGATACATAAACATGATGGAATATTATACAGCCATGAATAAAAATAATGAAATCCTGCCATTTGCAACAACATGGATAGAACTGGAGAATACTATGTTAAGTGAAGTAAGCCAAGCACAGAAAAACATATACACATATTCTCACTCATTTGTGGGAACTAAATATTAATAATTGATTTTATGGAGACAAAGTGGAAGGATAGTTATCAGAGGCTGGGATGGACAGCAGGGAGTGAGGGACAAATTAGGGATAGTTAATGGGTAAAAAATGCAGTTAGATTTAAATGAACAATATTTAATAGCACAGTAAAGTGACTATAATCAATAATAAGTTAGAGTATACTTTAAAATAACTGAGTGGAATTAGAATGTTCCTAACACAAAGAAATGATAAATACCTGCGGTGACAGATACCCTAATTACCCTAATTTCATTAATTCACATTACATGCTGGTATCAAATGTAACTTATAAATACATACAACCATTTTTACCCGGATAATTAAAAATTTTTAAAATGTAGCAAAAAATGACAAGATAATTGAAATGGTACACTAGAAACTATCTACAAAGAAGACAGTATAGGAGCAATAGAGAAATACAAAGACATAAGACATATAGAAAACAAATAGCAAAATGTCAAACATAAATCCTACTCTGTCAATAGTTACATTAAATGTAAATAAATTAAACACTCTAATCAAAAGGTAGAGATTGGCAGTTGGATAAAAACAACGTGATCTACAATTCTGTCTATAAGAGATATCTTTTAGAATGAAAAATGCAAATAGATTGAAGGTAAAGAATAGGAAAAAACCATCTTTTTAATAATCGTGAGAGATCTGGAGTAACTATTTCAGACAGAAAAAGACTTTAAGATAAAAATAGTTACCAGAGTCCAGGCACTAGTGGCTCATGCCTGTAATCCTAGCACTCTGGGAGGCTGAGGCAGGAGGATCACTTGAGCTCAGGAGTTGAGACCAGCCTGAGCAAGAGTGAGACCCTGTCTCTATTAAAAATAGAAAACATAACTGGGCATTGTAGTGGACACCTATAGTCTCTTCAAGCTACTCGTGAGGCTGAGACTAGAGGATCACTTGAGCTCACAAGTTTGAGGTTGCTGTGAGCTAGGCTGACACCATGGCACCCTTGCCTGGGCAACAAAGTGAGACTCTTTCTCAAAAAAAAGTGACTTGGCGCCCATAGCTCAGTTGAGTAGGATGCCGGCCACATACAACAAGCCTGGCAGGTTCGAGCACAGTTGGGGCCTGCTAAACAGCAATTACAACTGCAACCAATATATAGCTGGGTGTTGTGGTGGGCAGCTGTAGTCCCAGCTACTTGGGAGGCTGAAGCAAGAGAATCACTTAAGCCCAAGAGTTGGAGGTTGCTATGAGCTGTGACACCACGGCACTCTACCAAGGGTGACATAGTGACTCTGTCTAAAAAAAAAAAAGGTTACTAGACATAAAAAAGGACACTTGATAGTGATAAAAGGTCAATCCATTAAGATGTAACAATTACAAACATATATCCATCTAATAACAGAGCCCTAAAATACATGAAGTAAAAAGTAACAGAAATAAGGGGGAAATAAACAATTCAACAGTAACAATAGAGATTTCAGTACCTCCCTTTCAAAAGAACAACTAGATAGAAGACCAAAAAGTAATTAGAAAAACTGGACAATACTATAAGCCAACTAGATATAGGAGACATTTACAGAATACTCCACCCCTAAACAGAAATGTATATATTCTTCTCAAGTGCGCATGGAACATTCTCCAGGATAGCACATATGTTAGACCTTAAAACAAACATTAATAATTTAAAAGGATTGAAATTATACAAAGTATAATTCTATGACCACAATAGAATGAAGAAATCAATAATAGAAGGAAATTTGGGGGGTTCACAAACATGTGGAAATCACAGAACATGCTCCAAAATAACCATTAGGTCAAAGAAATCACAATAGATAATCACAGCAGAAAATACTTTGAGATAAATGAAAACAAAAACACAATATACCAAGATTTATATAATATGCTAAAACAATACAAAGAGGGAAATTTATAGCTGTAAATGCTACATTAAAAAAGAAAGAGCTGGGCATGGTAGCTTGTACCTGTAATCCCAGCTACTAGAAGGCTGAGGCAGGAAGATGGCTTGAGCCAAAGAGTTTGAGGCTGCCACACTATGATTGTGCCACTGCAGACTCCTGGGTAATAGAACAAGACCCTGTAAATTAAATCTAAAGCAAGCAGAAGGAAGGAAATAATATAGGGCAGAAATAAATGAAATATAGAACAGAAAAACAATGGAGAAAATCAAAGAAACCAAAAGTTGGTCTTGTGAAAAGATCAGCAAAATTGATAAATATTTTTCTAGACAGACCAAGAAAAAAAAAACAAACTTAAGTTACTAATAAAATAGCAACATTATTAGCAACCTAAAGAAATAAAAAGAATGAAAGGCAAATTTTATAAACAATTATATGCCAACAAATCAGATCACCTGGATGAAATGGACAAATTCCTATAAAGACACAAACTGAAATTCCTCTAAAGACACATTACTCAAGAAGAAATAGATAATCTGAATTGGCCTATACCAAGCAAAGAGACTGAATTAATACTAATAAAAAAAAAAGCTCCCCACAAAGAAAACCCCAGGACAGACGGCTTGCTTGTGAATTTTACAAGACATATAAAGAAGAATTCAGTCTTCCAAAAAACAAAAAGGGAGAAGGAACACTTCCCAATGCATTCTATGAGACTAGTATTGTCCTGGATACCAGATAAAAGACATCACAGGAAAAGAAAACTATAGATTAATATCCCTTAGGAATACAGACATAAACATCTTCAAAAAATACTAACAAACTCGGCTCGGTGCTTGTGGCTCAACAGGCTAAGGCACCAGCCATGTATACCTGAGCTGGCGGGTTCGAATCCAGCCCAGGCCCGCCAAACAACAATGACGACTGCAACCAAAAAATGGCCGGGCGTTGTGGCGGGCACCTGTATCCCATCTACTTGGGAGGCAGAGGCAGGAGACTCGCTTGAGCCCAGGAATTGGAGGTTGCTGTGAGGTGTGACACCACAGCACACTATCCAGGGTGACAGCTTGAGGCTCTGTCTAAAAAAAAAAAGAATTAGTAAGTTCAGAAAACTTATAGAATCCAAGCTCCCAATATACAAAAGCAATGAACCAAAGAATAATCCTAAAATGAAATTAAGAAAACAATTTCATTTACAATACCATTATTATGGACTGAATTGTGTTGGTCCCCTACCACCTGTGCCTCCCCAGAACCTCACCCCTCACACCAATTCATATGTTGAAGCCCTAACCTCCATCATGACTGAGACAGGTCTTTTAAGGAGATAATTAAGGTCAAATGGGGTCTTAAGAGTGGGGCCCTAATCCAAGAGATCTGGTGTCCTGCTTGAGAGGCTGAGGCAAGAGGATCACTTGAACACAGAATTTGAGTAAGCTGTGAGCTAGGCTGACACCATGGCACTCTAGCTTGGGCAACAGAGTGAGACTCTATTTCAAAAAAATAAAAATAAATAATAATGTTAAGAATAAACTTAGCCAAAGAAGTGAAAGAAAGACTTATACACTGAAAACTATAAACATTACTGATAGAAATGAAAGAAAATCTACATAAATAGAAAGAATCTAAGTTCATGGATTAGAAAACATATAATTAAGGAGGCAATACTCCCCAAATTGTTCTGCAGATTAAATGCAACCCCTATTCAAATCCAAGTTATGGTCAGGTGTGGTAGTTTATGCCTGTAATCCCAGCACTTTGGGAGGCTAAGGCAGAAGGATCTCTTGAAGTCAAGAGTTCAAGACCAGCCTGGGAAACACAATGAGACCCTATCTCTACAAACAGTTTAAAAATCGGTCAGGTGGCTCGGTGCCTATGGCTCAACGGGCTAAGGCGCCAGCCATGTGCACCTGAGCTGGCAGGTTTGAAACCAGCCCGGCCCGCCAAACAACAATGACGGCTGCAACCAAAAAATGGCTGGGCGTTGTGGCTGGCACCTGTAGTCCCAGCTACTTGGGAGGCGGAGGCAGGAGACTCGCTTGAGCCCAGGAATTGGAGGTTGCTGTGAGCTGTGATGCCACAGCACGCTACCCAGGGTGATAGCTTGAGGCTCTGTCTCAAAAAAAAAAATTGGTCAGGTGTGGTTTCCACACCCATAGCTCAGTGAGTAGGACGTTGGCCACCTGCACCGAGGCTGGTGGTTTCAGCTAGGGCCTGCTAAACAACAATGACAACTGCAACCAAACAATAGCCAGGCGTCGTGGCGGGCGCCTGTAGTCCCAGCTACTTGGGAGGCTGAGGCAAGAGAATCACTTAAGCCCAAGAGTTTGAGGTTGCTGTGAGCTGTGATGCCACAGCATTCTACCAAGGGTGACATAGTGAGACTTTGTATCCAAAAAAAGAAAAAAAAAATTTGGTCAAGTGTGATAGTACATCTGTAGTCTTAGCTACTTGGGCAGGCTGAGAAATCAGAAATCAGAAGGATTTCCTGATCCCTAAAATTTGAGGCTGCAGTGAACTATGATCATGCCAATGCACTCCAGCCTGGGCAGCAAAGTGAAATGTAATAGCAAAAAAGAAACAAAAAATCCCAGTTGTCTTTCTCAGTTGGAATTGACAAGCCGATCCTAAAATTTGTATGGAAAGCTAAGGAACCCAGAATAACCAAACAATCTTGAAAATGAAAAAAGATGGAAGACTCACACTTCTCTAATTTAAAAACTTATTGAAAAGCTGTAATAATTAACACAATGTGGTAGTGGTATAAAGAGAAACATGTAAATCAATGAAATAGAAATGATAGTCCAAAAATAAACCTTCACAATTTTGGTAAACTGATCTCTGACATGGGCAACAAGACAATTCAAAGGAGGAGAAATTCAATAAATTGTGCTTAGATAATTGAATACTCACATGTAAAGCAATGAAGTTGGTTCTCTACCTCACACTATATATGAAAATTAACTCAACCTGGGTGAAGGACTGAAATGTAAGTATAGCATTCTTAGTAGAAAACATAGGCATAAATTTTTATGGCCATGAGACCAAAAGCATAAGAAACAAAATAAAAATGGATAAATTAAAGAGGGGTTTTATGCTTTAAAGGATACTATTAAGAAAATAAAGAAAATCTACAGAAGGAGAGAAACTATTTGAAAATCATATATCTGCTAAGGGACTTGTATCCAGAAGATATAAAGAATTCTTACAATGCAACAATAAAAAGAAAACCCAACTTCTTACTGAAAGAAGATCTATAATGGCCAATAAGAAAATGAAAAGATGCTCAATATCATTAGTCATTAGGGAAAAGCAAAGAAACCACAATGAGATTATCACTTCACACCTACTATAATTTTTTGTCTAAGGAAGAAATGACAAGGCAAGGATGTGGAGAAACTGGAACTCTCATACACAGCTAGTGTGAATGTAAAATGGTGCAGTTGCTTTGGAAACAGTTTGGTTTCAAAAAGCCAAACAAAGAATTACCATATAACCCAGCAATTCTACCCCTAGGTACATACCCAAGAAAAATGAAAACATATGTCCACACAAAAATCTGTACATGGGGGTACAGGTGAAACTTACTAAATGCAGAATACAAATGTCTTCATATAGTGATTAAGAAAATGCCATGAAGGCTAAGTTAAATAGTTTGATGAAAATATTTCAGATTGTATATGATGTCAGCACATTGTGCCCCATGATTGCACTAATGTACACAGCTATGATTTAATAAAAATTAAAAAAAAACCTGTACATGAATGTTCATAGCAGAATTATTCTTAACAGCAAAAGGTGAAAAAAAAACTCAAATGTCTATCCACTGATGGATATATAGACAAAAAGTAGGAAACAATGGAATACCATTCAGCCATAAAAAAGAATACATGTACAACAAGAATATCATGCTTTAATTATTATTATTATATGAAGCAAAAGAAGTCAGACACCAAGGCCATAATGCATGATTTCATTTACACGAATCGTCCAGAATAAGCAAATCCTTAGTTGCTTATTAATGGTTGACAAATGCTGGAGAGAAAGAAATAGGGAATAACCACTAAAAGTATAGAGTTACTTTTGGGGAGATAATAATTTTCTGGAATTAGGTATTGGTGATGGTTGTGCAACTTTGTGAATATCCTTATAAAAACTGATTTGTACACTTTAAACTGGTGAATTTTATGTTATATGTTAGGCAAAAGTACATTATAAAAAGAGGATGAATTTCTGTATGCACGCTATATTTGAATAAAAATTATACATGAAAGGTAATGGTTTCGAATTAAGATAAGTGGAAAAATAATAAGCAGTACATTTGCAATGTAACTTTTCAGAGATCAACCCTATTATTCATAATTTGAACATATCATAGTAATTGCAGTTAATCTCAGTTAATGTTTGGGATTTTTTTTTTTTTTGAGACAGAGCCTCAAGCTGTCACCCTGGATAGAGTGCCGTCGCATCACAGCTCACAGCAACCTCCAATTCCTGGGCTCAAGCGAGTCTCTTGCCTCCACTTCCCAAGTAGCTGGGACCACAGGCGCCCGCCACAACGCCCGGCCATTTTTTGGTTGCAGCCATCATTGTTGTTTGGTGGGCCCGGGCTGGATTCGAACCTGCCTGCTCAGGTGTACATGGCTGGCACCTTAGCCTGCTGAGCCACAGGCGCCGAGCCAATGTTTGGGATTTTTCTAACAACATATGTACATTCAGTCAACATGTGCATTTTTTTTTCTTTTAGTTTTTTAGAGACATTGTCTCGCTTTGTTCCTTAGGCTGGAGTGCAGTGGTGGAATCACAGCTCACTGTAGCCTGGAACTCCTGGGCTCAAGTGAACCTCTTTCCTCAGCCTCCCTAGTAGCTGGGACTACAGGCACACATTTACCACACCAGCCTAATTTTTCTATTTTTTTGTAGAGATGGAGTCTCATTGTATTGCCCAAGCTGGTCTTGAAATCCTGCGCTCAAGCAATCCTCTCACTTTGGCCTCCCAAAGTGCTGAGATTACAGGTGTGAGCCACTATTCTCAGCATATATTTATAAAGTATGTATACCAAGGCACTCTTCAACAAAAAAGAGGGGTCCACAGTTATTGATAAGTAGTGGACACACTTTGGATTCTCCCAGTACCTCTTACCATAGTAAATCTTTCTGTACTATGCACTCAGGTTAACATAGCCCCTGGCACATGTAAAAATATGGCTTCCAAAAAAATCTGGCTTTCTCTGAGAAAGACACAGTTTCCTTAAATATAAGTTCTAGCAAACCTATCATTGATACCTTCTTCCAATTCTTTCTCCCTACCATTTTGTTGTTGTTGTTGGAGACAGTCTTCCTCTGTCTTCCTGGGTGGAGTGTTGTGGCTTCATAGCTCACAGCAACCTCAAACTCTTAGGCTTGAGCAATCCTCTTGCCTCAGCCTCCCAAGTAGCTGGGACTATAGGCGCCCACCACAACACCCGGCTTGTTTTTCCATATTTAATTAATTAATTTATTTATTTTCAGACAGAGTCTCAAGCTGTCACCCTGGGTAGAGTGTTGTGGCACCACAGCTCACAACAACTTCAAACTCTTGGGCTTAAGCGATTCTCTTGCTTCAGCTTCCCAAGTAGCTGGGACTACAGGTGCCTACCACAATGCCTGGCCATTTTTTGGTTGCACTTATCATTGTTGTTTAACAGGCCCGGGCTGGGTTCGAACCCGCCACCCTCAATTTACCTGGCCGGTGCCCTGCCAAATGAGCTACAGGTGCTGCCCTGTTTTTCTATTTTTAGTAGAGATGGGGTCTTGTTCTTGCTCAGGCAAGTCTTGAACTCCTGAGCTCAAGCAATTGAACTGCCTTGGCTTCCCAAAGTGCTAGGATTACAGGTGTGAGCTACGACACCCACCCGCTCCCTACCATTTTTAAGCTAGGTAGGTAATTTTCCTGTGATGCCTTTCACTTTCCAGCTATTTACCCTTTCTTTTGGCAGGAAGGAATTCATTTTTGTTTGTTTAATGAAAAAAGATGTAAGAAAAATCTGCCTCAGATTTCTTATATTATTGTACTCAATTTATGCTAAGAACATACCAATTCTGAATCTTAAATTAGGGACCTTCTCTATATTTACAAATTTAATTTATCATTGTTAGTATAAACCAAGGCAAGAAAAAAAGCTGGCCAAGGCTTAAGTATAGTCTCATCGGAGTTCTAAACCATTTTGGTGTTATTTGCTAAACACCAACAGGTACAGAAAATAAAGGGCCTCAATTTATAGGCTGTCAATAGTGTGGTGAATTTTGAACATCACCTCATGTTAGATCTCTATGCAGTCATGGAAAACCAGTTTAAAATCTATTTCTTTTGCAACTTTTCTCCATTAAATGACAATCATTAAGAGGAACGACATCATTTCATATGTTATCAAAACTTCATATTCAGCAGACCAAGCCAAGTAACCAAACAGAACATTTCTATAATGCTTGAGAATTCAATATCTTCCCAAATATCACTTCTTAGTCTGAGCACTCAAGCAGGCAGCAGCCGTCTGTCACTTACAGCCCGTCATTCCTGTTCCAGTTCATTAAACCCTAGGCTTTCCCCAGAAACACACACTCACATGGAGATCCTTCTGCCACACAGAAAAGATTTATTTAATGGAAGCAGAAATTGATATGCAACTCTGAGTGAGCATGAAGGCTATAATAAATTGCCACTTACATATGGACTTATATTTTGTAGGTTGACAATATGTGGGCAGAAGCTGCAGGAGCTTATGTTTAGACTTTATATCATAGCTGGATTTCATATTGACTGGCTTCTCCTTGGCTGCCAAAAGATGGAGGTCAGAAGCTACAGCCAAGCTGGCAACCCTTTACCTTTGCTGTTCTCTCTAATAAATATATTAAATAAGTTAGCAATATATACAGTTTACTCACAGAGGCTTAACTCAAAACTTTAGTTCTCTAAATTGGTTTACTTCTCTTTTCTTTTCAGTGACGTTTAAAGTTCTAGGACTCCAGAATTGCATTCATAAATAGATTTATAAACACCACCGGCCACTCCCCCCAATCCCATGGCTTCTTTATGCCCCAAGGGAAACCAGAATAAAATAATATCCTTACAAAGAAAAAGTTGTTTTGAAATAATGGAGTCAAAAAGATAGTCACATTTGACTTCACCGTGGTGAGGAAGGAGAAAAAGATGAAAGGAGACTCTAACCAGCTCTCTTCTTAATCACAAGTGAGGCCCTTGGAATTGCAAAGGCAACATTTAGCTTTGAGGAGCATGTTGCTGCCAGGAGTAGAAAGGATCTTATACTTCTATTTCTCTCTTGGTTCTAAAGGAGTAAGCAAAAGGTCTGATTTTATTGGTCTGAAGTGGTCTAACCATTACCAAAGAATAAATGACATACACAAGCTCTGCTCCTAAAATGTCACCTTCTTTGTGAAGCTGTCTTGATTCTCAGCTCAGAATATATAACTTTCTTCTCTACACTTCATCATACAATTTACACCTTCATTAATATTTGCACACTATTTTCTATGTGAATAATGTGTTTACAGGTCTCCCTCTCTCACTTAACTGTAAAATACAACAGCTCAAGGACCAAGTCATTCTCTCTGATCCCTGTAGTACTAAGTAGAGTGTTTTATAAATGGTAGGTACAAAATAAATGCTTGGAATAAATATGGTGGTATCAGCTTTATGATGACTGGAAGTTATGATGCTTCTAAGAGTTCTAATACAAATTGAAAGCAAGTAGGATAAAGGAACCACCCTTCCTATTTAGCTTTTCCCTCCAATCTCTTTTCTCTGTATTTGGTATCATGATTGTGCACACTGAAGGGAGACACATCTCCTGGGAGACATCCTTTTGGGAACACATTTTCTATTCAATATGTCAATCTTAATAACCCTTAAAACATCTTTGGGAGAAGATTTTCAAATTTTAAGATTTTAAAGTCTTAAACTAAACTTGATGGGGAATGCTCCAATCACTCTAGGTAGGCAAATGATAGCTCTGTTTCCTGTGACACAGTAAGCTGTCAGATGCCTCAGAAGAAATTCCAAATTCTAAAAGCTGAGAAAATGACTCCCTAAGACTCTACTAACCAGGTGCTGCCTGTATGAAATGTTCTTACAAAGAAACCTTCAATTCCTTTAACTGAGAATCCAAAAATGGTCCTTGGCCCTCAAAGGACAAAAGTCTACCTAAAGCAATGATTTTCAACCGGCAAAAATGCTGCAAAAAATTTTAAAGACCATTAATTAAATTATTTTTGAAAGAAGTTCAAAGCACAGTAAGTATATTCTTTCTTTTACTCTTTTTTAAAATAAACATAATTTAAGTGTGCTGCAGAAGTTTAACTAGAGGTTAAACTGAAATGCCGTGAGATGAAAAACATTAAAAACACTAATTTAGAGACTATTATTTCAAGTACATAGTATTTAAAGGTACAAATGTGTTTAAAGAGAGGAAGGTTAAATTTAGTGAATAAAAGTCATCTCAAATAATATTTTCTCCCTTCTCTTTTGACTTCTTTCATGTGTTATTTTACCACTGGGAATAGGGTTTGGTGAAACTTTAACAACCAGAGAATTTTTGACAAAGGCCAAAATACTGGTTATTTGGAAATTTCTAAACAATGATAAATTTCTACCACAAAGCACAGTTTCCCCTTCCAAAACAAACAAAAATACTTTGCTTTGACAGGGATAATCTCTTCCAGTCTCTTATTACTGAAAGGCACAAAAGAAGCTGGGAAATTATTTGAATATCATGGAGTACTTCTGAGCTCATAAGGTCATCATCCCCAGGGCTGGCTTTAATCAAAAGGCTCAAAGCTGTTTAGTTGACAAGAAGCAAGTATTGGGCTTGAGATTTCTGTGTTTGAGTTGTAAGTCAGGATCACAGAAAAGTAATCAGAAACTAGCCTGGCTGGAAACAAGAAAGAGCATTGAAATAGGAGGTGTGAGACCATGAGTTGTACTTGTGACTTGGTCTCTTAACAAGTTTAGGGACCTTGAGCAAATTCTTTCATCTGTAAAGTGAAGGACTAGACTTGATGATTTCTAAAGACCCCAGTAGCACTATCAATTTTTAATTGTCTAATGTTGTTCCTAAGTCACAGATTAGTTTATTCAACTATGTATTTGAATACCTTCAGTAAACATAATAAAAGAAGTGAAAATTACAGCTCCTACCATCAGGAATTGATAAGCCAATAGCAAAGGTGAAGGCTTCACCCACAGCTTCTAGCAAGGGGATGGACACAGTTGTTTATTCACCCATTCAGGCTCTAAACAAAAGTTACAGGAACCCCGCAAGGACTAAGGAAGGAATGGAATATGACAGACTCCACAGAAGTTCTTAGGAAGAAGAGAGAGTAATTTATTGCTCCAGTTCACCAATGTTTACTGAGTGTCTGCTGTGTGCCAGCACTAGAGATCCCATGGTGACTAAGTCAGACCAGGCCTCTGATGAAGCCTGCTTACTTATTTTTGGTGATAGAGAAAGAAAAAGAAGGCTCAGTGCCCATAGCTCAGTGAGTAGGGCACGGGCCACATACACCAAAGCTGGCAGGTTCAAGCCAGCCCCAGCCTGCTGAACAACAATGATAACTGCAACCAAAAAACAGCTAGGTGTTGTGGCGAGCACCTGTAGTCCCAACTCCTCTGGAGGCTGAGGCAAGAGAATTGCTTAAGCCCAAGAATTAGAGATTGCTGTGAGCTGTGATGCCACAGCACTCTACCAAGGGTGACATAGTGAGACTCTGTCTCAAAAAAAAAAAAAAAAGAAAGAAAGAAAAAAGAAAAGACTGCTTGGTGACTCATACCTATAATCCTGGCACTCAGAGAATAGAAGATAGGACCATCGTTTGAGCTGAAGAGTTTGACACCAGTCTGAGCAGAGACTAGTCTGAGCATGAGCAAGACCCTCTCTCTACTAAAAACAGAAAAAAATTAGCTGGCATGGTGACACTGCCTATAGTACCAGCTACTCAGGAAGCTGAGGCAGGAGGATTGATTGAGCCAAGGAGTTTGAGGTTGCTATGAGCTATGATGACATCACTGTGCTCTAGCAGAGGCAACAGAGTCTGTGCCTCAAAAACAGAAACAAAACAAAATAAAGAACAGAAAAACAGGTTAACAAAGAAATGAAATCCAGATTGAGATAAATTCTATGAAGGAAACAGAATAATAAATGAAAGGGGAGTAGACTGCCATTAGTATAGGGCTAAGGGGTAAGGACTTTGGACATGTTGATAGTTGATTAAGCTCAGACCTGATGGCAGATGAGAATTAGAACAGCCAGCATAGAAGGGTTAGTAGTCTAGGTAGAGAAGCAGGTAAATGCTAGGCTGGAGAGGACTGGTGTAGAAAGACCAAGCTGGTTGGAACTTAAAAAGCACTTACACTTTTGGAAAGTATTGGATTAAAGTAGCAGTTCTCAATAGAGGTCAATTTTGCCCCCAAGGGCCATGTGGCAAAATCTGGAGACATTTTTGATTGAGTAGGGTGGACAAATACTATTGCTCAGATTGAGAAAACTTGTACTTTTTTTTTTTTTTTTTTTTGGGACAGAGCCTCAAGCTGTCACCCTGAATAGAGTGCTGTGGCATTACAGCTCATAGCAACCTCCAATTCCTGGGCTCAAGCGAGTCTCCTGCCTCTGCCTCCCAAGTAGCTGGGACTACAGGTGCCCGCCACAACGCCTGGCCATTTTTTGGTTGCAGCCATCATTGTTGTTTGGCAGGCCCGGGCTGGATTCGAACCCGCGAGCTCACGTGTACGTGGCTGGCGCCTTAGCCCGTTGAGCCACAGGCACCGAGCCAGAAAACTTGTACTTAAGGTATATTTTTGCCCAAATTTTGGTACTAGTCATTATGTTCTAAACTCCTGTTCTCATCAACGTGGATCTTTTTCCCCTTTCCCAAAGAAACAAAATACGAACAGGTTTTAAGTGGCCTACTCTTCTACCCACTCTTTTGGGACATACCATTGCAGAGGTTCAAGAGACCCTGGGAATCTTTGGAAAACGCCACAAAATACCAAATACCTACTAACCACAGGGGAAAGGATCCGGGGAGACACATCCCCAGGTGCTCCAGAGGGTTGTCAAGGCAGTGAGGACTGAGATTAGGGACAGGGTAAAGAGGGCAATGCATTCGTGTTTTATTTGCTTAACTTGCATAATTACATGTTATTGTTAAAAGGAATACAAAATGGAGTCCAGCTTTGGTTGGAAAGGTAGGAGATGTCCTCAAAGATCAGAAAGCTTTGCCCTCTGGACCTCCAGCTCTAGCTCCGCTTCCCCATGCCGCTCCGCGCTGGCCCCGGGCCTCTCTGGGGCTCTTTGGCCCAGGGCTCTGGGCCGCATCAGCAGGTAGAACCCGTAGGGCTCTAACCCCAGCCCGGCCCGACGCCTCACCTCGGCGGCCGGGCGCTACCTCTGGAAGCCCGGGAGCAGGCTGTCCTCGCTGTCCAGATTGCTCCGTTGGCGTCCGTGAGGCGATCGCGGCGGCCCAAGCTCGGGTTCCTCAGGCCCTGGAGCGTGGCGCGAGCCCTCGGAAGGGCGGGAAACGCCTCGGGAGAGACGAGGCGCCGGCGGTCCAAGGGCCAGCAGACTCGGAGCCGCATCCCGGCGTGGCTGAGAGACTGGCCAGCCAGGGGCCAGTGCCCCGCGCTTTCCTCTTGGCATACTCAGGAAGCCGAGGGAGGATGGTCACCTCAGCAAGCCGGGGGTGGGGTGGGGTGCGGTGGTAATGAATTATTCATGAGAAAGCGACTGGCCCCGCCCAGAAGGACCTGCTGAATATTCATGAACCTGAGGAGAGAGTTCGGGCCGGAAAAGGCAGTTGAGACGCGGTCGGGAGGGGAGCCTCGGCGACCTGAGGTAAGGGGCGGCTCAGAAGCGCGCGTCTCCTCCCGAGGCGGCCGTTTGGTCTCCTCGTTCTGTGGTCTTCGTGTCTAGTTTTTTTTTTTTTTTTCTTTTCTTTTTACTTGAGGTTTTATGTTTGATTTGCAAGTATTTCTCGGGGGCAAAAGTACTCTGAAGAGGAGTAGGAAGGCTGGGGTCTGAGGAGGAAGACAAAAGGAAGAAAAAGGAGAGCGTCGAGTTGGACTAGGAAGAGCAGCGGCATTCCCACCATCTAGGGGTAGCTTTAAAAGTCAGATTTTTGTGGAGATGAGGGAATCAATCAGCCTTGCTGTGGAAGCTGGAGCCATAATTAGCCACCGGCCAGTTGGTCAGGCTGACGACGTCTGTGTCACCGTATTGGAAGGAGCAGTGTGTGTGACTTTTGCGGTTTATCTTACCCGGGCAGGTTGTTCTCCAGTCTTTTAGATATTTCTCCATAATCAATGCCTGGCACAGAGTAAGAGGTGAGGGAGGTGGGGATGATCCTCCCTCCTCTTCCCTGCGACCTCACCTCCTCTTTCACCTAATTGAGGACTTGGCATTTAATCTCTGCGGACTTTGGTTCCCTAAACAGTACAAGGGGAGCGAGTGTCTTGAAACTCCAGGTTAGCCAACCACCAAACGTGTTCCAAAGTGCAAGAGCATTGGACAGGCTGTGCAGTACATAATGTCCTTGGCTAGGGAAAATGAAGTAACGGTGTGATTCTTGCCCCTTCCCGGCTTTCTAATTCCATTAGGATGATAATCTAATTTCTCTCCCCTTGGACCATAAATCTCTCCAGATGCGAACAGTATTTTACATTCTGTAATCTTGCCTTTGAGTAAAGCCATCCTTTATTGAGGCCTGGCACATTATAGTTGCCTAGTAAATGTTGAATGATTGAATAATTCAAGTAGCATAGAAAAGGTATTAAAAAACCAAAAGAGCAGGAACAGATACCCAATTAATATAGTAGGAATCATTTACTCTGAGTGAGCATAGAATAAGGGAATAATCAGGGCCAAATGGAACTTGTTCAAATGGTGAATAACAATTTATTGAAGCAAGCTCTATGGAAGGCCTACATAACTGAGTTTGCAAACCAAGTTCCCTTGCTGAGCTTCATTTTCCTTTTTTTAAATAGTTTTTTTGTTTATGTTTAGATCCATTATCCATTTTGAATTAGTATTTGTATGCAGTATGAAATTTAGGTTGAAGTTCTTTTCTTTATCTCTTCTTTTTTTTTTTAGCATTTGGAGGCATATACACACACACATATATATAATCGTTTATATATATATATATATATATATATATACACACATATATATATTTTGCCTATGGCTGTCCTCTTGTTCCAGTACCATTTGTTTAAAAAGACTCTTTCCTCCACTGAATTGATTTTCCTTTTCTTTAAAATGAAGACGCTGGATTAGTAGTAGAGGACATCTCTGTTCCTCTTGAGCTTTTTGAATCTGTTGAATACATTTATGTTGACATGCACTTTGTTTGAGTAAAGCCATCCTTTATTGATGCACATGTAAGGAAGGTCATCTAGTTGCATTTTAGAGTCCAGCTATGGGATATTGTTCACTTGACAGGAAAAGGATTTTCTTGTTAAAAATATGGTTTGGGGCCAGGTGTGGTGGCTCACACCTGTAATCCCAGGCAATCTACCTCTGAGAGGCCAAGGCAGGCGGATTGCCTGAGCTCAGGAGTTTGAGACCAGCCTGAGCAAGAGTGAGACCTTGTCTCCTTGTCTCTACTAAAACTATAAACTAGTAGATAAACTATCTGGCATTGAGGCAGGCACCTGTAGTCCCAGATGCTTGGGAGGTTGAGGGAAGAGGATAGCTTGAACCCTAGAAATTGGCATTAGCTATGAAGCCACAGCACTCTACCCAGAATGACAGAGTGACACTCCGTTTCAAAAAGAGAAATACAGTTTTGGAAGATTGAGAAAGATGGGTAGAGACTCATCATAAATCAACTAGGATGATCTTTGGGAAAATGCAATAAAACTTTGATTTTTGCTATACTTGGAATGGTCAAAGAAAGAAAGGAAGAAAAGGTGATTTAAGCCTTAATAACTAAACAAAAGCTGGTTAATCTTTATGTGAATCTTGAATTCATGAATAGAAGGGGTAAAATAGGAAGTGACTGTGCTACCATTTAAAGTAGGTCAAGATGTAAGCCTAAAGTTAATCTTTATCAGAAAGAACACAGAAGAAATCTTGCCTGTTTCTCAAGAGGATCATAATCCATGTCACAAAGGGGACCTATCAAACATAAAAGAGAATCATATTGATGCCCTGTAAAGTTTCAGATGTTTGTGTATCTAATTTGGAAGCAAATTTATTTAAGTGAAAGACATTTGAAAGTTAGAGTTCAGTTCTTAAAATCCATAATTATAAAAATCTCTTCTAGGTTTTTAAATAATGAGTCAGAACAAAGCAATTACAAAAAATGTTAGACCTATTCTCTGAGAGTGCATGATCTCTAGAGTCATACATCCTGGGGCTATCAATTTGTGAGCTTTCAAAATTAAGCAGGGTTTGCACTTGAATAGCAGTTTTCCACAGAACACCTGCTCAAAGGGAAAACAACAGTAGCAACAGCATAGTCAGAGGTTGAAAGGAGCTTGGTTATTTTGAAAAATGATTTAGATATTTTTGTGTTCCTGAAGCAAGCTCATTCTAGAACACCAGAAACAGACGCTACTATGTTTAGAAATAAACAAGCAGGGCCAACAAGTAGGGAGGCACTGGTAGTGCATCATATTAGAATGAAAGTAAAGGGGAATTTAATTTGGAAGAGACAGTCTAGAAAAATTCCTAAATTGTGAGTCAGACCTCTTGAGTTTTAGTCTCAGCTCTGCCTTTAACTGGCTGGCCAACCCTGGCTAAGTCAATGATTTTTCTGGATCTTGATTGTCTCATCTAGAAAATTAGATATTTAAACTAGATGACTATCTTAGTCCATTTTGTACTGCTATAATAATACCTCGTACTGGGTAATTTATAAAGAACAGAAATTTATTTGGTGCATAGTTCTGGAGTCTGGGAAGTGTAAGATTGAGTGGCTGCCATCTTGTATAAGTCTTCTTGCTATGCCATAACATGGCAGAAGGCATCGCATAGTAGGGGTGAGGGGGCAAGTGCAAGGGTGCTGAACTTGTTTTTAGTAACAAACCCATTTCTGCATAATGAGCCCACTCCTAGGATGACATTAACCTGTTCATGAAGGCAGATCCCTCATGACCTAATCATCTCTTAGAGGTCTTACCTCAATACTTTCCCTGGGGATTATATTTGCAACATATGAACTTTGGGAGACACATTCAAACCATAGCAATGGCATTTAAAATTCCTCCTGCCTCTAAAATTTTGGGGTTTTTTTAGACCCTTAATTCTTCCTTTTTCTTCTAGTTTTTCTCTATTGACTTAGCAATTATACATTGAGCATCTGCTTTGTTCTAATATTATGCTGCTGAAGAATGAGCTAAACAAGACCCAAAAGGTCACATATTGTATGATTCCATTTTTATGAAATGTTCAGAATAGTCAATTCCATAGAGATGAAAGGTAGATTGGTGGCTGCCTAGGGATGTGGGAAGGAAGGTATAGAAGTGAATGCTAATGAGCATGGGGTTGATGATGTGTAGTGATGAAATCGTTCTGGAATTATATTGTGGTGAGAGTTGTATGATTTTGTAAATATAGTAAAACCCACTGAATAGTACCCATAAGAAAACATCTAAAAATAAGGAGCTAGACAGATAAAATTTTGCCCTCGTATTAGCTCACAGTAGGTGGGAGGATACATAACGGCAACTACAAGATGAGTACAGAAGATAGTGCAATGAGCACACAACCCAGACTTAGTAGTGGTAATTAGGAAATCATTCCTTGGGAAAATTGTACTAAGCCATATCTAGGAGATAAGTAGGAATTGGGAATGGATAAGAATGTTTCAGGAACATGGAATATTGCAAAAACCTGCAAGCTAGAGGGACTAGTCCTTTAGGGTAATTAAAGTAGGTAAGATTGGGTGGTGCATAAATGTGTAAGGCAGAATGGTTACAGATGAAGCTAGGGAGGCGTAAGCCAAGTCTTGAAGCTATGTTAAGGATTTTAGATTTTATTCTGAGGGTAGTAGGAAATTATTGAAATATTTCAGTGTGTAAAATTACATAATCAAGTTTGTGATTTACAAAGAAAACTCTGACTGCAATATAAAGAATAGACCGAAGAAGAGTAAGATTGCTGGTTACAGAGGTCCAGGTAAAAGATGAGGCTGGTTCATCTTAAGTAGAGATAACAACAACATGAATAAAGTGAGGAGTGGACACATTTGAGAAATAGTAAGGTGATTGAATATTAAGATGAGGAAAGGATCAGGGCTGAGTCACAGGTTTTATGATTGGGCAATTAGGTTTTTGCAGATGTCATTCACTGAGCTAGGGAACAGAAATAGATTTGGGGGAAAAAGAATTCACAGACAAAACTTACTAAATGCAGAATACAAATGTCTTCATACAATAACTAAGAAAATGACATGATGGCTATGTCAAATAGTTTGATGAAAACGTTTCAGATTGTATATGAAACCAACACATTGTACCCCTTGATGCACTAATGTACTCAGCTATATTTCAACAATTTAAAAAAAAAAAGAAAAAAAAAGAATTCACATTCGATGTGTTGAGAACATCAGAGTGGATCTGTCATTGTGGCCAGATAGAGGAACAAATCCGCAACTCCTGGGACAGAACTGAGCAAGGATATATACATAAGAATTTTTAGACTATCAATAGTGTGTTTAGACGTTAAAAAAAAAAAAAAGATGAAGAAGAGCTCTTAGGACAGAACCCCGAAGAACACCAAACTGGCAGGGAAAGAATGGTCAGGGGAAAATGTCTGGATAGGACAGTAAGAAGGAACAACTGGAAGGCTAGAGGAAAACCAGGACTCAGAACACTAATCTGACATGTTTTTAAGCAAACATGCCTTGTAACATATATTTTTTAAAAAGTGTGTCAGAAAGTGTTGAGGGGAGGGCAGGTGGTGAAATTGGGGAGATGCTGGTCAATGAATACATATTTAGTTAGATAGGAATACGTTTAATGGTGACAATAGTTAATAATGATATATTCTTTAAAAATGCTAAGAGTGGATGATAAATGTTCTTACCACAAAATGATATAACAATATGAAGTAATGCATTTGTTAACTAGCTAGATGTAACTATTCTACAATGTATATATACTTCAAATCATCATGTTGTAGAAAACAAATATATAATTTTATATGTCAGTTAAAAACAGAAGTTAGAAGAAAGGGAGGGTTAAGGGTGAAACAATCTAAAAAAAGAAAGTGTCCCAAATGCTTTAGAAATAATGAAATAATGATGAATCCTTGAAATAACCCTGTAAGTAGGTACTATTATTATTTCTGCTTTACATGAAAAAACTGGGCACACAATTCACTCAAAGTCTTGTGTTGAACGAATTTCAGACTGAGATTTGACCCTGGGCAGTTTGGCTCCGGAAGAGTCCATGTGCTTAACTATTATGGTGTGCTACCTCATCAGATGAACATGTTTGGATAAACACCAAAAGAGCCCTGAAAAGTTGGATTTATTGTCTTCATTTTATAAAAGAAAACTAAAGACTAGAGAAATTAAGTAATTTGGAAGGTTCACACAGATGCTAGGTAGTAGAGAGAATTTGAACCCAGGTTCCTTAACTCCAAAGGCTCTTTCTTCTAGATTATACTGCTGGTTATTTTTTCTTAATGTACATATATGTGTGTATCAAATTTAAATTTACTTTTATAAATGTTAATTCCAAAGGAATTTACCAAATGGTAACTAGCTTGAATCCTTTCTCAAAAGCAAATGTCCTAGATGTTTCAAAATTTCAGTGATATCTATTTAATCCAGGTCATCCATATGTTGCAAAAATGTGGGTGTAGTAATGCATGGTGTTCTAGTTGATTGATGCTATTTTCAGGGCTTGATTCTCTAGAAATGTCATCAGACTATCTTATGACCATAGAGAAATTTTTAAAAACCACCAATAAAGACAACTTTTTAAAAATCATTTTTTTTTTTTTTGAGACAGAGTTTTACTATGTCGCCCTCAGTAGAGTGCTATTGTGTCACTGCTCACAGCAACCTCAAACTCTTGGGCTTAAGTGATTCTCTTGCCTCAACCTCCCCAGTCGCTGTGACTACAGACAACTGCTACAATGCCCAACTATTTTTTGTTGTAATTGTCATTGTTGTTTAGCAGGCCCTATCTGGGTTCCAACCCATCAGCTCTGGTGTATTCGGCTGGTGTCCTAAACACTGAGCTGTGAGTGCCAAGCCTAAAAATCATTATTTCTCTTGTGCATTGTTTCTAAAGACAATAACTACCCCGGTAGGGGGTAATTTACCTTGGTTTACTAGGCTAGGACTATAACTTAAATTTTTATATTGTAGCTACTTTTTCCCATTTTATTTTTGATTTTTAGAAACAGAATCTCTCTTTGTTGCCCAGGCTAAAGTGTAGAGGCATGATCATAGCTCACTGCATGAGCATTTAAACTCCTGGCCTTAAATGATCCTCTTGCCTTGGGCTCCCAAAGTGCTGGCATTATAAGTGTGAGCCACACCACCTCGTGCCATTTTATCTTCTGAAATTTAAGGGGCACACCTGAAGTGTTGAATCAGATTTGAAGGTTATACTCCGAAGTCAATAAAAGATATTTGGAATTTTTAAGGATCAAAGGACTATTAGGTACTTTTCAGACTTATATATAAAATATTGTCAAAGAGTGTCCCCTAGTGCCACTCTTAAGAAGTAATTTGAGAGAAATTAAATATTACATGTTTATAATCTCTATCACCACCTTGTGGCAATGCCCTCAAATAATTCTGCCCTCTTATTGGCAAAATCTTCTAGAATCTTGAATTAATCAACACACAAAAACAGATGACAGGCTATTGTGGGCAATCCAGAGTGGAATTTCTCTAAAGGGATTATTCAATAAGTATTTTGGTCAGAATTCCATAAAATCTTGAAAAGAAGCCCTAGTTGAAATTAAATTAAGGCCTTTGAAAAGAAAAGGAATTTGCTTCTTTTTTATATTAATGAAACAAGAGAGGTAAAAAATTAGATGTATTTTAAACATTTATTTTATTTTATTTTTTATAATTTTATTAAATCATAATTGTGTACATTGGTACAATCATGGGGCTCAATGTGCTGACTTCATATATAATCAGAAATATTTTGGTCTTATTGTTAAAGATAGCCTTCATGGCATTTTCTTAATCACTATATTAAGACATTGATATTCTGTATTTAATAAGTTTCACCAGTACCCTGCTAAGATGAACCGTAGGTGTGATCCCACCAATTGCCTCCCTCCACCCATCCTCCTCCCTCCCCTCCCTTTCCCCTTTCCCTGTATTCTTGTGCTGTAATTGGGTTTTAGCCTTCATATGAAAGCTACAAATTAGCTTCATATTAGGGCTGAGTACATTGGATGCTTTTTCTTCCATTCTTGAGATACTTTGCTAAGAAGAATATGTTTCAGCTCCATCCATGTAAACACAAAAGAGGTAAAGTCTCCATCTTTCTTTAAGGCTGCATAGTATTCCATGGTATACATGTACCACAATAAACATTTATTTTAATGTG
>CAUYON010132628.1:0-16891 GCA_963573935.1 Arctocebus calabarensis
TTGTCTTCCTTGGTAGAGTGCTTTGGCATCACAGCTCACAGCACTCTCCAGCTCTTGGGCTTAGGCAATTCTCTTGCCTAAGCCTCCTGAGTAGCTGAGACTACAGGCACCCGCCAAACGCCCAGCTATTTTTTATTGCAGTTTGGCTGGGGCCAAGTTCGAACCCGCTACCCTCAGTATATGGGGCCAGCACCCTCCTCACTGAGCCACAGGCACCGCACCTTTTTTTTTTTTTTTTTTTAAAGTCATTTGTGTATGTGTTCCTCAACAATTCCTTAATTAGTTTGAGTTGTTTGGTTTGGACATTTACAAAAATGGTAACACTCAATGGAAGAAAACATGTCCAATGTACTCAGCTCTACTATGAAAGTAATTTATAGCTTTCATATGAAGGCTATAACCCAATTATAGCCCAAGAATATGGGGAAAGGGGCAAGGGAGCGGAAGGGACTGGGGAAGATCGGTGGAGGGAGGGTAATTGTTGGGACCACACCTACGGTGCATCTTAGAAGGGTACAGGTACAACTTACTGAATGCAGAATATAAAGGTCTTAACACAATAACTAAGAAAATGCCATGAAGACTATGTTAACCAGTTTGATGAAAATATTTCAGATTGTATATAAAACCAGCACATTGTACCCCATGATTGCATTAATGTACATAGCAATGATTTAATAAAAAAATAAAAGTTATCAAACAAAAAAATGATAACATTCTATAGTCATATGTGATTTGCCTTTTTCATTAAATATTATGTTTGAAGATTCATTTCTAGTGTTCTGTTTTATATGGCACATCCATTTTCATTGCTGAAGAATACACACATTTGTAAAATTACTGATTTATTCATCTGCTTATCCCTTTCCTTGTCAGTGAACCTTGGAGATTTGAGTTGATCCTCTTTTTTCATGAATGATGTTTCTATGACTTCTGTTCCTATGCCAGGGGTTCTTTATGTATTTGTCTAAGAACACCTATAACATATGCATATATTGGATTTTAGTAGGTCATAGTGCAGTGTTTCCCAAAGTTATCGTATGTTTTACAATCCTCCCTGTAGTGTTGACCAATGTTCTTACCATCTCTTGTGAGTGTCAAACTTTAAAATTTTTTCCAACCTTGTGATGTATGTAGTGCTTTTGAAGTTCTTAATAGAAGTGGGGTTTGCAGCTCGACACCTGTGGCTCACTGGGCTAAGCTAAGGTGCCAGTCATGTATACCTGAGCTGTCAGGTTCGAATCCAGCCCAGACCTGCCAAACAACAATGGTGGCTGAAACCAAAAAATGGCCAGGCGTTGTGGCGGGTGCCTGTAGTCCCAGCTACTTGGGAGGTGGAGGCAGGAGACTCACTTGAGCCCAGGAATTGGAGGTTACTGTGAGGATGATAGCTCTATCCAGGGTGATAGCTTGAGGCTCTGTCTCAAATAAATAAATAAATAAATAATAATAAAAGTGGGGTTTGTTTTCTTGAAAGTCCCACCCAGAAGTTGCCACCACCTAATCTATGTGTTCACAGAGAAATTGGAGCCTGCTGCTTTACAGAGAAAACTGAACTCTCCCAGGCCTTCCGTATCTGTTTCCTCACGAACGCACCGTGACTCGCCACGGACGCAGGAAGAAGATACAACTTCTCAGACTCAGGACTCTTCCCTTCACATCACTGTGCCCCCCGCCCCTGCTTAGACTGTACAAACAAGAGGATATGTGATGTCAATCCAGTTTTTCTCCTTTTTGATCTCCTGCAAACATGTCTCCTCTGCTGCGAATATTAAAGCTTCGAAGCTGCATGGCTGGTACCATGTCGAGAGAATGAGTCAGAAATTCATAGGGGGCAGGAATGATGGATTTTCTGTAGCAGCAGGGACAGAACTGCTGCTCTTCAAAGGCTGGAGAGCAGGCCTCCTTGAGCGGCCAAGATAGAAGAAAAATGAGTGTGGAATGGGGAAATACATGATAGAAATGTAGATAGCTTCAAAGAAATATGAAAGTGAAGGATTAAAGGCTTATGTGAACTATATTCTGAGATCTGTCTTTTCAGAAAGCAATATTTTCATAGATATTTAAAAACCAAGAAGATATTTTTCAGCCCTAGAGGAAATCAATAAGTATTTTGAGGTGTAGAAATGCTGAATGACTCACTCAGGATTACCCAGTTTGTTATTATCAGACATAAGCTAAACTCTGGTATATCTGAGCACTCACCATGTGAGCACACTTTTCATTGAAACACAAACTACATTGCTTCCTCCACTCTGCTCTCTGGGTTTTCTTCTGCTGGTTAAACAGAAACCATTCCATAGTATGCAAATTCTTAGGGAAGAAAGGAAATGTGCATTGTATTCTGTTAAACGGAAGGTGTATGACAAAAATAAAAGAATTTGTTAAAGATTTTACACTTGAATTTTGTATCCAAGATGGCTTCTTTATTTCTTAAAAGTCAACTATGACACAGGGAGTTCTGTGAATGTGATTTGATAGGAAACGTCCCCCCACCCAAAAAAAAAAGACTGGTTAGAGGCATAGGGAACGAGTTAGGAAAAGGAAGGGGGCCATGCTGGCAACACCCACAGAGAATGACTGGGCCAGTTCAGTAACTGGTGTGGGCCACCTGTTGGAGTTGTCTCCATGGGAAAGCAAAGAAACGGGCTGCTTATATATACTTAGAAGTCATTCTTTGGTTAAGAGCTATCACTGTGGTGAGGGGAATTGAACACCCAGGTGTTTCTGGCTTTCCTTATGCACGGAGCAGATTTTAGCTGCCTGAAAGAAGCCTGATAAAGACTCACAGCTGGCTGTTGGGATTAAAAAGGACATTGGTAGCGGGTGTGTATGAACATGGTAAAGAGACCAAAGAGATACAGGAGAGCACTGACAGAGTTACTGATTTAAACTGGATCTTTCTTATAGCAAAATTCTCTGAAGCAATGATGATATAGTGAAACTCTTCTATGTAAACAATGTATTTCCATGGGATGTATCACATCTGGCTGATAAAACAAAATTTATATCATTAAATTGGGGGAAAAGTTTGGCAATATATTTCAAATGTTTAAACATAGCAATGTCTAATAAAAATAAGAAGTATTATTACAAATTAAGTGTCTATTGCATTATAGATATCTGGCTATGTGCTTTTTTTATATGATCTTTCAAACTAATAATATAGTTACTGTTACAGTCCTCATTTTATAGATGAGGAAACAGGCTTCTTGATTGATTGATCTGCTCAAGTCACACAGCTGGTTTGTGGTATAGGTAGAATTTGTAGCAGATCTATTTAATTCCAGATGTTGTGCATGATCCCAGAATCTTTTGCATTAAAAGATTAAGGATAGGTGGAAAACTGTCATCCATAATAATGTCCTACAATGTTATATTTATTTTAAAATTTCAAAATAATACATATATCTAAGAATTGATGTATGGTTGAAGAAATTGTATTAAAATTATATGATAGAATTGTTTTAAATTTCAGATTAATATAAAGGTTTATATAATTAGGTTACATAGTTTGCTTTTGCAAGGCTAAACTCCAAGTTGTAGCTATGTCCTTCATCCCGGAAGTGTGACATATGCCTGTATGATGCGCTTTGTTGGATCAGAGCCCACCAAAGCCCTTTCCCCTCTCCTGCCTACTTGAATCCAAATGCTCTGGTGTTAGCCTGAAGTTGTTAATCTACTAGTTTCAATTTAGTACGGAGTATGTGTGATGGTTGTCTTTCCATTTCTGTGATACTTCCCTTAGGAAGATGTTCACCAAGTCTGTTCAAGTTGTTATAAATGATGGAAGAATTCTTAACACTTACATCTTATGTTGAAAATCTGTATTTTGTTTGACATGGAAAATTTTTTACTATAGAATATTAAATTTACAAATCAGGCTCAGAAAACTATACAATGTATTTTTATTTTTGTGAAAACAAACCAAACCAAACCAAACCCCACATTGTCATACACATTGAAATGACAGCCCAAGCATTGGGTGGTACTTCTAACAATCCTTTTCTAAAGGGGAAATCTACTTACCTCTTCCTAAGTTTTGAGTGTGTCCTTCAAAGTTCATGTGTTGGAAATTTAATCCCCAAAGCCATAGTGTTGGGAAGTGGAGCCTATTAAGAGGTAATTGGGTCATGAGGGTTCTGACTTCAGGAATGGATTAATGTTGTTATTGTGGGAGTGGGTTAGTTGTAAAAGTGGGCTTGTTATAAGAGAGTTAAGCTGTCTCCCACTCTCTTGCTGTCCCTCAACTTGTCTTTGTATTTGTGCCATGGGATGAGGCAGCAAGAAGATACTCCTGGATGTCAGGGCCATTCACTTGGACTGCCCAGCCTGTACAACCATTAGCCAAGTAAATTTCTATTCATTATAAATTGCCTAGTCCATAGTATTCTGTCACAGCAGCATAAAACAGACTAATATACCTATCAAATTCTTTCCCATGCATTCCCTCAAAGTAGTGAGGGGAGACAATTTTTTCTAAAAATCTTTTGAATTTGATAACTGAAAATGGATAAGGAGGACCTTCCTGAAGTCTTGCCCTAAGGGTAGTTTAAACTCTCATACTCCCTGTAATCCTAGTAGCCTCTGTTTACAATGTTCTTCTCTCACAAACCCGCCTGATTAGTTCATTCTCCATATTCGTATCTCAGCCCCAGCATTATTTCCTCATGGAAGTCCTGTTTCATTGACTGGGTCAAATCCTCATTTTGTTTTCACCTAGACCCATGTCTCACTCTTCATAGTTCTTAACACAGTGGCAGATTTATTTTATTTGTGTGATTATCTTATGAATGTAGTCTCTCCCACTAGCTGTAACTTCAATGATTGTAAGAATTGTACTGTTTTACTGTTTACCATAGCTTTGGAGCTTGGCAGTGTGCCTGGAGCATAGTAGTGGTACACCAAATAATGCTGGATGTGATTGACTGTGACAGTGCCAGTGCATTTGCTCCCGAGTCCAGTGGGGAAGGTGTGACATGGAGGAGCAGTGGCTTTCCGGACTACCCTAATTAGGGTACAAGTGTGCAGCCACAGAAATTCTGGAAAGATTCACATGTTCTGCCAATCTTCTTATCTCTAGCCCTGATGTGTTACTTCCTTTTCATAGAAGCCACTTGATACAAAGTAATGCTGTGTGACGATCATATTTTCTCTACCCATGTTGTATTCCCCCACATTTTTTCTGTAAATTACCTTCTCTCTTTAATTCATTACTCTTTTACGTCTCATTGCTTCTCTTCCTTTATTCTTCCTTTGCTCCAATGTTTAAAAATGTATTCATTCAACAAATTATAGCAAGTGCCTACTACATGCTAAAAACTGAGCGAGGTACAGATAGGAATCCAACACTTGAGGATAGACAAGTTTACAACTCATTGTAGAAAAAGTACTGCATACCTGATTGTGGAATATCACTACAGTCACCTTCAAGGTACTCCCCTGAGCTAGCTGGGGATTATAGTGATGTTCAGCAATGACACATGCATGATTTCATCTCTTTGCTATTGTGAATTGTGCCGCAACAAACATCCAGGTATAGATGCCTTTTTCATAAAATGACGTCTTTTCCTTTGGGTAAATGCCCAGTAGTGGGATTGCTGGATTTAATGGTAGGTCTATTTTTACTTCTTTGAGAAATCTCTAGATCACTTTCCATAGAGGTTGTATTAATTTATAGTCCTACTAACAGTATATAATTGTGCATACACACCAGAATCCATTGTTTTGAACTTTTAATAAAAGCTATTCCAACAGTGATAAGATGATATCTCATGTGGTTTTAATTTGCATTTCCTTGATGACCAGTTAAATACTGCATACTTTATTGTGGAATATCACTATAGTCACCTTCAAGGTACTCCCCTTAGCCAGCAGGTGATGGTTAGTGATGTTTAGCAATGAAGCATGCGTGATTTCATCTCTCTGGAATTGTGAATTGTGTTGCAAAAACATCTAGGTATAGATGCCTTTTTCATAAAATGACTTCTTTTTCTTTGAGTAAATACCCATTAGTGGGATTGCTGGATTTAATGGCAGGTCTACTTTTACTTCTTTCAGAAATCTCTAAATTATTTTCCATAGAGGTTGTATTAATTTGTAGTCCTACTAACAGTATATAACTGTGCATACATATCAGTATCTATTGTTTTTTAACTTTTTAATAAAAGCCTTTCCAACAGTGATAAAGTGATATCCCATGTGGTTTTAATTTGCATTTCCTTAATGATTCATTAGTTATGTTGAGCATTTTTTTTTCACATTTTCTTGGCCATTTGTGTATCTTCTTTTGAAAAGCTTCTGTTTGTGTCTTTTCCCCACTTTTTAAATGTGTTTTGTTTTTTATTTTTCTTTCTATTTTGCTTGAGTTCTTTGTGGTTTCTGGTTATTTTTGCTTTATCAGATGTATAGCTTGTGAATATTTTCTCAGATTCTATAGGTTGTCTATTTGCTTTGTTAATTGTTTCCTTAGCTGTGAAGAACATTTTTAATTTAATCAAATCTTATTTTTTTTGTTTATTTATTTATTTTGTTGCTATGATTAGTATTGGAGTCTTCTTCATAAATTCTTTGAAGAGGTTTTTCAGCATTTTCCCATAGAATTCTTATGATATGATGACTTACACTTGAGTCTTTTATCCATCTTGAGTTCATATTTGTTAGTGGTGAGAGATCGGGTTCCTATTCCATTCTTCTGCATGTGAGTATCCAATTTTCCCATCATCATTTATTAAATATGTCTTCTTTTCTCTAGTATGCATTATTGTCTGCTTTATCAAAGATTAGTTGGCTGTGGTTAGGTGGTTTTATATCTGGGTTCTCTATTTTGTTCCATTGGTTTATGTCTGTATTTTTGTACCAATGCCATGCTGTTTTGGTTACTGTAACCTTGTAACATAGCTTGAGGTCAGATAATGTAAAGCCTCCAGAAGTGTACTTTTTGCTTAAGATTGCTTTGGCTATTCAGGTTATTTCCTGGTTCCAAACAAAGCATAAAATCATTTTTTCTAGATCCATGAAGTACGATTTTGTTATTTTGACATGGATTGCACTGAATCTGTAAATCACTTTGGGCATTATGGACATTTTAACAATGCTGATTCTGCCAATCCATGAGCTCGATATATTTTAATGTATGTTTGTGTCTTCTGTGATGTTTCCCCTCAGTACTTTAAAGTTCTCCTTCAGAAATCATTCACCTCCTTGGTTGAGTACATTCCTATTTAATTTATTAAATATAAGGTATTTAATTTCCTGTGTGGCTATTGTGAATAGTGCTGAATCTTTGATTTGACTCTCAGCTTCATGGTTATTGGTATGTAGAAATACTACTAATTTATGTACATTGATTTTGTATCCTTAGACTTTACTGAAATCATCAGCCCTTAGAGTTTCTTAGTGAAGTTTTTGGGGTTTTGTATGTATAAGAACATGTCATCAATGAAAGGCACTATGTTGACCTTTTCTTTTCTGAATTGGATACCTTTCATTTCTTTCTATTTCCTGATTGTTCTGTCTAGGACTCCCAGCATTTTGTTGAATAGAAGTGGTGACAGTGGGCCTCTTTATTTTGTTCCAGTTCTTAGGGTAAATGCTTATAAGTTTTCCCTATTCAGTATAATGCTGGCTGTGTTTGTCATATATGGCTTTCATAAGTTTGAGATATGTTCTTTCTAATCATAGTTTATTGAGCGTTTTTATCATAAAAGGATGCTGGGTGTTGTCAAATGCTTTTTCTTCATCTATTGAGATAATCACATGGTCTTTTTTTCTGTTTGCTTCTGTTTATGTGGTATACTACATTTATTGATTTGCTTATTTTGAAGAATCTTTGCATTTCTTGTATGAAGCTGACTTTTGTGGTGGATTATCTTTTGATGTGCTACTGAATTTAGTTTGCTAGTAGTTTATGAGACTTTTGCATATATATTCACTAGGGATATTGGTCTATAGTTTTCTTTTTTGTTGTTGTTATTTCCTCATTTTGGTGTCAAGGTGATTTTGGTTTCATAGAATGAGTTGGAGAAAATTCCTTTCTTCTCAATTTTATGGAATAATTTTGACTGTATGGGTACCAGTTCTTTCTAGGTATGACTGTGGATTCATCAGGTCTGGGTTTTTTGTTTGTTTGTTTTTGTTTTGAGAGGATTTTTATTACTGCTTCAATCTCACTGCTTCCTATTGGTCTGAGAAGAAGTTCTGTTTCTTCCATGTTGGTCTTGGGAAGTTGTATGTTTATAGGAATTTGTCCATTTTCCTCTACATTTTCTAATTTGTATACATAGAGATTTTCATGTTATTTATGGATGATGTTTTGTATTTCTATGGTATCAGTTGTAATGTCTCCTTTTTTATTTCTCACTGAGCTTATTTGGGTCTTTTATCTTTTGTTATTGGTTAATCTAGAAGAGGTTTGTGTATTTTATTTATCTTTTCAGTGATCCAATTTTTGTTTTATTGATTCTTTGTATTTTTGTTTCCATTTTACTTAGGTCAACTCTGACCTTTGTTATTTCGTTTCTTCTACTGGACTTGGGTTTGGTTTGTTCTTTGTTTTCTAGTTCCTTGAGGTGTGACATTAGGTTGTTAATTTGTGATCTTTCTGTCTTTTTGAGATGAACATTTAAGGCCATGAATTTTCCCCTGAGGAATGCTTTTACCATGTCCCTGGATTTTAATAACGTCTCTTCCCTTTGTCATTCAGTTCAAAGAATTTGATTTCCACTTTAATTTCATTGTTGATCCCATAATTGTTCAGCAGGAGATCACTTAATTTCTCTGACTTTTTGTAGATTCAGTTGTTTCTTTTGTGATTAATTCCTAGTTTTATTCTAATGTGATCTGAGAAGATTCATGATATAATTTACATTTTAACAATATTTTTACATCTGTTTTGTGGTCTAAGATATGGTCAGTTTTGAAGAATGTCCCATGTTCTGTGAAAAGAATGCATGTTAAGTAGTTTTCGAGTAGAATGTTCTATAAATGTCTCTTAGTTCCTTTTGATTTAGAGTCTGGTTTTTGTCCATTATTTATTTTCTGCTTTGATGATTGTCAAGTTCTGATTTTCCCACAAATTATGATGGTGATAATTATTTCTTTGCTTAGGTACAGAAAAATTGGTTTTATATATCTTGGAGCTCCTCTGTTATGCATACATATATTTAGAATTGTTATGTACTCTTGTTGAATTGCTCCCTTTACCATTATACAATTACCCTATTTGTCTTCTTTTGCCTTTTTTTCATTGAAGTCAATTTTATCTGATATAAGGATGGCTACACCTTCTCTCTTTTGATTTCTGTTTACATGGGTTATTTATTTATTTTTTTTCATCTTGATGAATCTGTGAGTATTCTTGTGGTTTAGACATGTATTCTGGAGATAGGAGATACTTGGGTTGTGTTTCTTCATCCATTCAGCCAGCTTATCTCTTTTGAAAGGAACATTCAGATTGTTAACATTAAGTGATAGAATTGATATGTGGGATATTAATTTGTTCATCCTGTGTAGTACCTTATTGCTTTGTTTTCCCTCTTATGCATCCCTCTTATGTTTTATAAGAGTTGTGAGTTTTGGGGGATTTGAGTGATTTTACACTGGTGGGTATGTAACATGCTGATTTATGTATAATGTTGTTCAGAGTATTTCCTGGAGGGCAGGTTTGGTCTTGGAAAATTCCCTCCGTGTTTGTTTGTCTGGGAAAGATTTAATTTCTTTTCTTTTTTTTTTGAGACAGTCTCACTATGTTGCCCTTGGGAGAGTGCTGTGGCATCACAGCTCAGAGCAACCTCAAACTCTTGGGATGAAGTGATTCTCTTGCCTGAGCTTCCCACATAACTGGGACTATCGGCCCCTGCCACATGTCTGGCTATTTTTTGGTTGCCGTTATCATTGTTGTTTAGCAGACCCAGGCTAGGCTCAAACCCATCAGCCTCGGTATATGTGGCCAGTACCCTACTCACTGAGCTACAGACACTGAAACAAAAACATTTAATTTTGCTATTAATTGTGAAATTTAGTTTTGCATGGTACAAAATTTTAGGCTAACAGTTGTTCAACTGAGAAAGATTAAATATGAGGCCCCATTTCCTTTTGGCTTTTAAGGTTTCCACTGAGAAGTCTGTAGTTAGCCTAATGGATTTTCCTTTGTAAGTTATTTGTTGGGTTTATCTTGCTACTTGCAAAATTTTCTTCTTCATTTTAACTTTGGTGAGATTGATTACTGTGTCTTAGAGCTATCCTATGCTCTATGACACTTCCTGATGTTCAGTGTCCATCTGGTATCTGTATGTCTGTATCTCTGGTAATACCAAGGAAGTTTTCTTCAATTCTTCCCTCAAATAGGTTTTTTATGTTTTTAGCTCTTCTTTTTCCTCCGGTATACCTGTAATTCAAATGTTAGTTCATTCCACATAGTCTCAGAGATTTCTCAGACATTTCTATACTCTTCTTTGCCTCTTTGCATGACGAGGTTGTCTTCAGATCTTTGTCTTTAAGCTCTGAGATTCTTTCTTCTCTTTTGTTTAACCTGTTATTGAACCTTTATGCTGTGTTTTGAAGTTCCCTGAAGTACTCTGTGATTTCTTTAAGTTTTATTATATCTTTTCTAATGTTGTCTAGGTTTTCGGCAACTTTTTAATTGATTTTCTGAATTGTTTTGGCTTCTTTTTGTTGCTTTTCAACTTTCTCTTCAATTTCATTTATCTTATTTGCCGCCCATATTCTGAATTTCATTTATGTTATTTCAGCAATTTCCTCATGGGTGGAGTCCACTTTGTTGTTCTATTTTGCCAAAAATTTTTTATCTATCAATTAGAAGGATAGTGACAAATATGTAAACAAATTATTAAGAGTTTGTGTTATTTGTACTGGATCAGAAGCATAGGAGGGTAGATTGGTGTCACGCAAAAAGGAGTAGCCAATTCTACTTTTGGGGAGGGAATTGTTTTTAATTTTTTATAGAGGAAGTGATTGAATTATGTTTTCCCTTCTTTCTTAGAGATAGCCAAATGTAGATATTCCAAGGGGCTCCCCATTCATTCTTTCCCAGAATTTCTTCCATTATAAATATTTAATAAAATAGGTGAGTACCATATACTATGCTGTATATGAAACTGGACATGAAACAAGGCATTGGTGTATGGACCTGTGTTCACAATATATTACAAAACATTTGGAGAGCAAGAGATGGATAAGCTTCAAGATGAGATTTTACAAAGCCTTATTCTCAAATGAAAGGGAAGGACCATGTGTCTTCTTACAAATGCCCTGTGTACTATTGTACATGCCCATTTTTGTATGATTGTTAAGATATCAAAATAATGATAATAACAACTAAGATCTCTAAAGGAGTCTGTGTAGTTTATAACTGTTTAAAAATGTTCTAGAAATAACAGTATCTTTGGAAAGAGATTGATAAAAATGAACATCTTAGCTTTTGTCACTTACATTTCCACAACTAAAACATATATCTATTGAATATAAAGAGCTAAATTTCTATGAATGTTTTTCTTTAACACATTGTTTTTTAAAGGAGAATTTTGTTACTGTGCTAATTTGAAGAAACTAGTTTCAGCAGAATGACTTACCTTTACTACATTTGATAGATACATAATGATATATGTTGCTTTTGGTGCAACTCGTACACCCATCCTGAAGTACCATACGGACATCAATGTATAAATAGAACTATAAACAGAGAACCTATTGTTACTCCATTAAGTCTCAAATGTGAATGAGTAGGAAACCATGAAAGCTGATGTTCAGAGGGATTTCATACATCAAAATTTCTTTGGTTTTGAAAAGTTGTCTGGAAGAAATACGTAATGTTTCATCTTTATTCATGTTGAAAAGGCAAGAGGAGCAGAGATTCATAAAAGCTTAGAATATAATTTTGCTCTTTTCTACTGTATTGGGATCTATTCAGATTCTGCTGATGCTATTGTTCAGTAATTCTTGGACAAAGGCCAAGAGAAACTAAGAGAATGACAACACTACATTTGTTTTGAAGAAAAAAATGGAAATTGCATCATCAAAACTGAGCTGCAGGAATACAATTCAGTAAGAGAGTTATTCAAAACTCTCTGGGACTCTTTGTAGGATAAAATTTAGGGTTAAAATGATTTTAGCACTTAATGATTTAATTTAAGAAAACAGATTTTAAAATAAAGTGTCAGACAAAAATGGTATGTATTAGCATATGCATGCCATGTAAGTCATATTTATAGATTTTAACTTACGTTTTCTGAATTATATTTTAATTTTATATTTTATTTGTCCTTTTTTTTTTTTTTGCTAACCTCATCTTGTTCACTATGACATATCCAAAGTTAATTAAAATGTATTCATACTGGGAGTACTTATACTGTTATTTGTGAACTTTTTATCATGAAAGCTTAATGGAGTAGTGATAAGAACATTCCCTGAGAGGTTAAGAGATGTAAATTCTAGGTCTCGCTTCAACCCTAATAAGCTTGGTGACCTTGGGTAAATCACATAATTTTATTAATCTTAAGCTTTCTTGTCTATGAAATGAAGTTGGACCATATTATTTTGTAAGTTCCTTTCATCTCTAAAATTGTATTATACCATCAGCTCTCATTTTTACTAATTTGGAGGAGTAATGATCTGCTACTATGACACAGTACATTAATCCTATTATTTCTGCCTAATTGGCATGAGAAGCGAGAGGAACTGGGGTAAGCAGAAGGAAAGTAGCTCTCATTGCTGCAGATGGGCACAGGACAAAACTCAGTGTCCTGAGTGTCTTTCCATTGCCTATTAGTCCCACTGCCCAGATGTTCTTGACCATGCTAAGAGGTTGGATCTGACCAGTGTATATAATCATACATTGATGCCTTTGTGCTAGTATTTGTTTCCTGAAGATTCTACTCAAATATATAAAAACGTCAACATTTAGTTATGGAAATGTATCTGCTACTATGGACATGGAGTTGTTTAAGGGTGCCATGTCTATTTCACATTGAGAAGCTATAGATGAAAAGTACAAGACCATGAACATGATCTTGGTGATCATGGTAATCAGGGTAATATTTTTAAACATAAATTTAAAAAATCATAGGATAGGTAAGAATCAGTTAAAATGAAATATGTCTTCTCATCATATTTTATGCTCCTTGAGGATAAGAGCTGAGGCTTATTCACTATTGCCTCTCTAGGTCTTAAATGGTGTTTCATGCATAATTGGTGCTCAACTAGTATTTATTAAGTGTGAGCATAGGTGAGCTAGCCTTGCACATTTTCTGATCTTTTCTAGTGATTTTGAATACTGGGTTATTGGCTTTTGCTGGCAGTTCTGTTCTTTGGAGGTACAGATTGCCTGAAATCTTGAAGAATTGAAGGGGAGGGTAAATTAATCTGTCTGGGATATCCTAAGAAAACTCCATAGAGGTGGCAGTTTATACATCAGAGACTTATTTTCTCAAAGTTTTGGATGCTGAAAAGTCCAGAACCGGGATTTTGGCAGGAAAGGGTTTTTGGTGAGGCCTCTGTTCCTGGATTACTGACGGCCACCTTCTCTCTGTATCCTCACATGGCAGGGAGATAAAGAGCTCTCTGGTTTCTCATTTTGAAGCATACTAATCGTATCAGATCATAGATCCACTCTTTATAACCACATTTAACCTTAATTACTTCCATAAAAATCTTTTCTTAAAATATAGGCAGGTTGATAATTAGGTCTTTGGCGTATAACTTTTAGAGGGTTAGAATTCAGTCCACAGTAGATGGTCAGCATGTTCCAGTGAGATGTGTAGGGCTCTCCAAGAATAGAAAATCCAAATGCTCATTCTGAAACTTCCATTAACTAGCCAGGGACCTCGGGAATATATACTTTTTTCTTATGTGTAATGTATCTGGACTTTACAAGGGTGTCTAACATTTTTTTTCTTCTTCTGCACATTGTAAGAATAAGAGTTGCCTTGGGTCACACAGTAAATATACAAATACTAAAGCAAAGTGATTAGCAAAAAAGGTCCTTGCCTAATTTTCATGATAGCTGACACCACAGATAAGGAAATAGTCCTCACAAAAAATCATTATGTGGCCCCTTGGGCCACAGGATGGACACACCTGGACTAGATAATCTGAAGTTTCCTTTTGTATTCAGATTCTTTGCACTTATGTAAAGTTCTAATGAATTCCAGTAGAATAAACTGGCTGTTCAAACTGAAATTGGTAATATTCTTCAAGAATATCATAGATTATATACTATAATATACAAACTGAAATTGATAATATTCTTCAAGAATATCATAGATTATATACTAGATAATATACTTATATTCTTCTAATATATTACCATATGTACTTTCTCAAAATATCACCCTATAGACATAACTTTTGATCAAAATGTCTCAAAGCCTTGAGGTGAAGCTTAATGCACAGATGTGTTGATATATTCATGCCATATTAGTGGTTCAGGAGTGCTTCCTGGAGAATGAAATGGCTGGTACCTATAACTGGGATAAGAAAATTAGCAGTGCTTGAAAATTAAAGTAACTTTCTCTTTTATTCCTTGTTTTTTTACATCTTCTCAGGTTCAGATTGATTCCTTCATTGTTGTTGTTATTCAGATGGAACTAGGTAATGTTAACTTCTAGAGGGTATTTTTTGAAAGAAATTTACACTTAGGGAATTAATAAATAAATACATATGATAGAAATGGTTGTTTGACATTTAAATGATAATGACTTCAGCACTTCCAAATGTTTATTTCTGTCCACACTCACATCCCCTTTGATTTCTGTCATGTTTAATGTTCTTCATAGTAGTTTTACACAAGCTGAACTAAGTGATATGTACTTCTTTGTTCAGAATTTCAATATTTTATTGCTTGATTAGGACTAGTGTTTTCTTTTATCAGAAAAACAAATAATGACAAAACTTTACTAATTAATTTTTATAGAATGTTTCAATGACTGTCAGTATTCTTCAAAAAGTCATGCATTTGAATATTCTTTTAAATCTTAAAAAGAGAACAGCTTTTGAACTGATTTATTTTGGCTGTTAATTTCAAGGAATTGTAAACTGAAAGGACTTGGAATGATAGTATAATGCAACTTTAGAAGCATAATATGATTCTTTTTTTTGAGACAGAGTCTTACTATGTCACCCTTGGTAGAATGCTGTGGTATGAGAACTCACAGCACCTTAAACTCTTGGGCTTAAGTGATTTTCTTGCCTCAGCTTCCCAAGTAGCTGAGACAATAGGTGCCTGCCACAATGCTCGGCTAGTTTTTGTTGTTGTTTGGTAGACCTGGGATGGGATCAGACCTACCAGCCCCAATGTATGTGCCCTGCACCCTAGCTGCTGAGCTACGGGTGCCAAGTCCATAATCCAACTTTCATACAATATAATGCCCATTAAATTCTCTATGGCTTAAAGTTTTTCTGTTAGTCCCAGTTATCAGTCATTCACTGATCACATATTTATTTTTTTTAGTTATTTATTCATCATTTGATGAATTAGGCAATGCATTATGGTAGCATGGGCTCACATGAAAATCCTGGTTTCTCCATTATTAGCTCTGTGATCTAACTCTGTAAACTTCTGTTTCCTAATCATCATTAAGATGGGACTAATAAAAATGCCTACTGCACACATTTGTTTTAATGATTAAATGAGTTAATATGTGTAAAATACTTAAGAAGAGTGCTAACATATATGCGGGGTCAATAAATATTAGCCACTTATAAATACCCATAAGGTTGTTATGAGGATTAAATAGATGATGGATATAAAGCTTTCAGCAAAGTAGCTGCCACACAGAATCGCTCAATGAAGATGAGAGATTATGTAGATTTTTTTGGGGAAAAAAGATTAGTAAGATTCATTGAGTTCTTTAAGACTCTTCAGTCTTTCTTTACAACTTATACTTCTTTAAGAAGAAACCAAGCCAGGAGAACACAATTTAGATTCTGTTTAGATGCAGAAAACACCTAGGAAATGCCTAACAGATAAAGAACCAAAAGAGCTGGACAGAGTCCATAGCATTTCTTCCAGACTCATTGCTCAATAACTTGTTCGACAGAAAGTGAGGAACATGAACTCATCTTTATTTAGAAGCTTCAGAGTAGGAAAAATAAAATGATGAAAGGATGAAGTAGAAGTGAAGAAATAGTCTTTGAATGTAGATTTTAAAAATTAATTTTTTTAGAAATATAAATACTTGGAGGGGATGATTGACTGGATCTTAGATCTGAAATTAATGAACAACATGACTGAGAAAATATAAGAAACACTAAATGCTACCAGGCCCTCGAAAATAGGAAGAGGGGAAGAAAATTAAGAAGATGACTTTGTAATATACTATGAAATTCATTACTTCAAATGGAGTATTATTATAAAGGATAGTGGAAGATTGATGAAAAACTCATCAATAGTTATTCAGAGAAGCCAATATAAAGGGTGATATCATAGAAGAAAACCATGTTCTTATAGGATTAAAAGTCTGGTTTAGTAAGGTCATGTGATGCTCTAATATTTTTCATTCCTAGGTAAGTGGATAATTGGTTACTGTTATTCTTTTAAATGTGAGCTTTTATTATAATTCAGAAAATTTACATAGAAAAAAATTCTGTCTCCAGTTTCCCAATTCGGCATGTAAATCTCTCTCAGAACATTCATATTTAGGATAAATCTATAAGCTTCGAAATGTAGCTGAATTCATTTTTTTGCCTCTCTCTTAAAAAATGTTGAATTCGGAATGCTATGCAGCCTTAAAGAAAGATGGAGACTTTACCTCTTTTGTGTTTACATGGATGGAGCTGGAACATATTCTTCTTAGCAAAGTATCTCAAGAATGGAAGAAAAAGTATCCAATGTACTCAGTCCTAATATGAAGCTAATCGATAGCTTTCATATGAA
>CAUYON010132629.1:0-12223 GCA_963573935.1 Arctocebus calabarensis
TTGGAGGTTGCTGTGAGCTGTGATGCCATGACACTCTATCCAGGGTGACAGCTTGAGGCTCTGTCTCAAAAAAAAAAAATACCCTCTTAGTGAACTTCAACTACAAACTAGTGTTGTTTTTACTATAGCCACCATGCTATCCATTAGATCTCTAGAACCCATTCATTTTACATAACTGAAACTTCTGTCCCCTTAACCAAAAACTCCCTTTTTCCCCCTTCCCTTTTCTCCTGGTAACCCCCAATATAATTATTTTATCTTTTGCTTTGTTGAGTCTATTTTAGATTCTATATGTCAGTGGGACATGCAGTATTATCTCTCTGTGTCTGGTTTATTTCCTTAGAATAATATCCTCTAGGTTCATCCATGTTATTACAAATGGTGGGATTTCCTTCTTTGTTGAGGGTAGATAATAGTATATATATATTTCACATTTTCTGTATCCATTCCTCTGTCAATAGACATTTAGGTTGTTTCCTTATCTTAGCTATTATAATTAAGACAGCCTATAACGACTATACCAATTTACATAATACTAAGCAAAAGTTGCCTTTTCTCTAACCTTCACCAATTATTATTATTTTTGTCATTCAATGAAGAAATTTAAAAAAGAAACTATCTCACTTATAGTTGCAACAAAAAGAATGAAATATTTAGAAGTAAATTTAATCAGAGAGGGGAAAACAGATAACTATAAACTAACAAATATGTAGATAAATGGAAAGCCATTCTGTATTCAAGAATTATAAGAATCAATATTGTTAAAATATCCATACTTTCCAAAATCCAAATGGCATTCTTTACAGAAATAGAAAAAACAATCCTATACCATGTATGAAACTGCAAGAGGCCCTGATTAGCAAAAAACCATCTTGAGCAAAAAGAAAAAAGTCACAGACATCACACTTTCTTGTCTAGAAATATACAACATAGCTTTAGTAACTGATATTGGCATAAAAAAATAGACATATAAGCTGATGATTAATTTTAGGTGTCAACTTGACTGAATTGAAGGATGCCTAGCTGGCTGGCATTTCTAAGTGTATCTATCAAGGTGTTTTCTGGGAAGATTAATGTAGACTAAGAGAGAGTGACCCACTCTTAAAAAGGGTAGGCACCATCCAATTGGCTGGACATACCACCTATGACAAAGCAGGCAGGAAAAGAGGGATATATGTGGCTCTCTTCCTCCATCTCAGACTAGGATGCATCTGCCTCCAGCCCTTAGAATAAGACTCCAGGTTTTTTGGCTATATGTTCAGCGGCTGCCCTGGAGCCATCTGGCCTTCAGTCTTAGACTACGGGCTGTGCTATCAGCTTCCTTGGCTGTAAGGATAGATTTTAGGTTTATTTGGAATGGGGCAACAAACTTCTATGTTTCTTCAGCTTGCAGACTGCTTATCCTAGGACTTTGCTTGTGTGATTATGTAAACCAATTCCCTCTAGGAAATCCCCTTTCATATATATGCCATTGGTTCTATCCCTGTGGAGAACCATGACTAATACATAGACTAGTAGAAAAGAATAGAGTGCACAAAAAGTAAATTCACATATTTATAAATTCACATATAATTTTGAGAAAACTTGATATCCAAATTAATGACAATAAAAGTGGACCCTTAGCTTATACTATATGTGAAAGTCAACTCAAAATTGGTTAAACACTTAAACACAAGACATAAAAAGAAAACAGAACTACAGAAATAAAACCTAAAGGAAAAGATTCCTGGAAATGACACCAATATGTCATATATTAAGACACAGATAACACAAACAAAAATAGACAAGCATTATTGCATAAAACTAAAAAGCTTCTGTACAGTAATAAAAACAATCAGTGGAGTGAAAAGGTGACCTATAGAATAGGAGCAAATATTTGCCATATTTCTGATAGGAAGTTAGTATACAAAATATATACAAAACTCATACAGCTCAACAGCAAACATACCAATAACTGGATTACAAAATGGGTGAAAGACAAGTAAATATCCAACAGGTATATAAAAAAAGACCCAACATTACTAACTGAGGAAAGAAAAGTACAAAACACAGTAAGGTATTATCTTACTCCTGCTAGAATGGCTACTATCCAGTAGTTAAAATATTTTAAATGTATAACTGAATTTGAGAAAAACAAAAAAATTTTGTTAAGTGTTTTGTTAGCTCAACTCACCCACATTGAGAAATAATAATGCATTGGGTTATAGAAAGGTCTTGAATGTATTGCACATTCCCACCACCTATATAAAAATTGTTGTATACCAAGAATGTTCAAAATACTAAGCTATAACATCACTGCACACAGAAGTGCTTAGAGGCTTAGAAGATCAAGCAAGCTCTGGGACCATGAAGAAGAGAGCAATGTTCAAGGACTTCACAGCCTTAAGCACCCTGCCAAGATGAGCATGATGCCATGAAGATCCTGACAAGTTACACTGATCATCCGTGGTCCAGTGCAAGACTCTCAGCTTTCAAATCCCATTATTGTCTTATAGTCAAAAACACCAAGGACACACAAGAAAACGGACATAAATAAAGGTATTTATTTATTTATAAATCCATAAACAGTGCTAAGGCTCCATTCCTCATTAACACAAAATGACATATGCTTCCCACCAAAGTCAGAAATTTTTTGCAAGAAGAAAAGTTAAAAAAAATTTGAGAACCAAAATCAGAAGAGTTTGAAGAGATTGGTAAACTGAAACTGGAACACTTTTAAGTTTAATTTTACCCAGATATTCAGTGGGGTGTGTTTAAAGAGTGAGATTATAAATAATTACATGTAAATTATAGAAAATTAATAATAGCTACTGAATAGTAAACAGTTCTTGCACTATGTAAATGCTGGCTTCCAGGGTCCTGCCCTGAAGCAGGGTCTGTTAAAACCAGTGGATCTGGTGGCAATCCACTGAAGAAATGTAAGGTTAGGAATGAGGAGAAAGGAAAAGACAAGACGCACATAATTTTCAAAGGTAGGAGCACAGCACAGGGGACCATTGCCATTTTGTGGGGTTCTGAGAGTGGCCCTGAGTGTCCGTCCCACTCAGTTTTTGTGAAGGCTGTTTGCTCATCAGCCCAGACAGTAAGTTGAGGAGGGAGCAAAGATGCTAGTAGTATCTTTGCTTCTATTTTTTCTATAATCATTAACATAAGGGTCTGAGCAGTCTTGAGAAATCCAGAACCTGAACCTTGTGTGGGGGCAGTCTCCTGTCTGTGGTCACACACACAGGTTCATAGGGTGGTTACCCGCTAGTTCACTGTGGAGTAAAATGCATTGGCATCATTCTCCTCTGAAGAATCAGTCGAGAGGGGAATTTTCCCCTCATTGCCATCATAGAGGGTCTTCCTCTGCAATAAGGGATATAACCCCTCCTATCCATATTTCAGGCTCCACCTGTTTCCTTGATTTCTGTCCTAACCAAATACAAATCTCCACAATGGGTATTTGCTTTGGCTGTTAATTGGGCAGAGGACAGCCTAGTTAATGTTTCTTGCTAGGCCTTGCACACAGCTTCTTCTGTGGCCCTTATTCCCTCAGAGTGTTTATAGACCCAGGGGTAGTAGTAAGCTATATCCCCAATAGGCCATATTTCCAGGAAAAGCAGGAAACCTGCTCAGATAAAAATTTAGCAGTAGCTTGTTTAGAGGTAAACTAACTGACTTCCCTTTGTTCCTCATCGCTTAGATTACTTTTTTAATTTTCCTTTTTTCTGGGGGTGTTTTGCCTTGCCAAGAATGGAATCTTCAGTCCCCATTCTTAATATTTTAAGAATGGGTGGCATAATATTTTTTCATGCTACACATAGACATCCTTTGTAGGCTACATTTGCCTGCAGGTGGCATAATATTTTTCCATGCTACACATAGACATCTTTGTAGCCTACATTTATCTGTACAAATATCATCTCTACAAAATCATCCTCAAAATTTTTGTGAAGAAGAGTATTTGATAGGAAAAAGAATAAATTCATGATGAATATGAAAGACCTAGCTGGAGAGTCCTCAGAATCCTCTTGCCGAGGCAAGGAGCCCTGAGGACATTTTTACATCCCTTTTTCATTGCCACTCTGCTTTGTATATGTTAGCTTCTTTCCCCCTTTTGCTCCTATAACATTTTTATTGGTAAATGTTGCATAAGTGAGGTGGAGGGTTGGAAAACTAAGACCAATCAGAATGGGAAAAGAAGCCAGGTGACAGATAATTGCTTTAGAAGAAATATACAAAGTGTTTTCTGAGAAGTCCTACATACTTCAGAAATTAAAATATAACCTAAGATTCAGAATTGAATGAGTCAAGCACACAGAATATACATTTTGCTATAATGCTTCATAAGCTTTTTTGGACTTCTAAATCCAATTTTTTCTTCTACCTATTCTTTTCCTACAGCCACCCAAATAAGGCCAGGTGTCTGTTTTGCTTAAAATTTCAATGTACATAAAAATTTCTTCTACTACCCTTATCTTTTTTTTCCTGTTTTTCCTCCAAACTTCATGAAGGAAGCTTCATCTCTATCTTCAGCACACAAGTTTAACCTGATAATTTATTTTATTGAATCATTGAGATTATCTATTATTAATTCTGTTTGCATTTATTGTTATGCTCCTCTATTTTACATATTACAGGCTTTCTAAAAGCAATTTTTATAATGTAACCATGATTTTCTCTACTCCCCATTGTCTTAAGGTCCTAAAGTTTTAACATGGCTTATGTAGCCCTTATTTATCTAAATATTTTAAATTATATGGTAAATATTTGTGTCCCTCCAAAACTCATATTGTTATTAGAATCCCTCCACTGGGTCCCTCATCTTGAAAATTCGATGAATAAATTCACAGACCACCACAAGTAAGGATAGATTTTGTTAGAGGGAAGAGAAAGGGAAGAGGAAAGCCTTCAGTGCAAAGGAGGGGTGTTCCCAACCAGGTTGACTATTTTGACTTTCTGTCCAGTTTTTATCCAGTTTTTCCTACCCCACAGGCAGTGAGTTTGGGAAGATAGAAAGTATGTTTAAAATATGTCACAATCTTTTGGTGCCATGGGCCTGTGGGCAGAAGTTACTTTAAAAACTGGCCTTGTACAGGAATGTGGTCCCACCTAGGGTATTCTAACTTTCCTGTGAATGAAGCACTTAAGAAACTCGTTGGTTTGTGAGCCTACTCAGGCCCAGAAAATGGTGTCCATAGTGGAAGTAACCTGAATCAATATGTTGGAACTGAACCACAAAGGTGATGGCCTTAAGATGTGGGGCATGAATGGAGTTCTCATGAATGAGAATAATTCCCTTATGAAAGAAGCTTCATACAGCTTCATCCTCTCTTCTGCCCATCGTGCCATTTGAGGATACAGCATTTGCCCCATTTGGAGGTAAGAACAACAAGGTACCATCTTGGAAGTAGAAAGCAGACCCTCACCTCTTGAAAAACCAAACCTACCAATGCCTTGATCTTTGATGTCACAGACTCCAGGACTAAGAAATAAATTTTATTGTTTATAAATTACTGAGTTTCAGTTATTTTCTTATAGCAGAACAAATGGACCAGGGCAGAAACTGGTGCTGAAAAGTGGATTTCTGCTGTAAAAATACTGCAAAAATGGGAAGTGGCTTTAGAACTGAGTGATAGCAGAGGTTATATAAGTTTGGGGACACAAACTACAAAAGCTTATATTGCCATGAATGGATCCTTCAGGTCAATTCTGGTGAGGATTCCAGAAAGAAGATCTATAGAGAATGCCTTCATCTTAGAGAATACTTCAGAGCTCAGACTATTGATTGAAGTATATGGATGGTGAACACCATCCAGATCAGATCTCAAAGGAAAATTAGGAACAAGGTATTGGACACTAGAGAAAAGGTCACCCTGTTAATAACCAGTGAAGAGCCTGGCTAAATTGTATCCACGTCCTAATGCTTCGTGGAAAGCAGAAATCATGAGCAAAGAGCTAGGATATATAGGAGAAAAAATATCTAAGAAAAGTATTGAGGTTGCTGCCTAGTTTCTCTTGACTGCTTAGAGTAAAATGCAGTAAACATGGAATTTCTAATAAGAAGGGAAGCAGAACTTATAGTTATGGAAAAATTTTAGGTCAAGCAGAATATAAAAGTATGCTTGGGGGAAAATATCTTAGGTATTGGCATACAACTAATTTGATTAGGAGGTTAATATGGATAGAAGGAAGCAAATGCTATTTGCCAACATAATAGAAGAATGATTACAAAAACTTTCTGGAGTGGCTGCCACTATCATTTTGTCCCATAGTACCAGGGCTTTGAGGACTGAAAAGGTTCAAATCATGGGCCCAGGGTCTTGCCTCCCAGGTCCTCCTCCAGTTTGTGCTTCGAGTATTTCTGTGCAGTGTTCTTTGGTCACTCAAGTGTGGCTCCAGTGGGCCCAGGTAGTCTACAAAGTCCACTCCCTCCCCCCACACTAAATGTACAGACCATAAATCTTGAGAGCACCCACATGGCATTAACTCTGCTGGCACACAGAGTACACAGCCAGCTAGCCTGGCTACCTCCACCTAGATTTTAGTGGGTGCCTTAAAAATCCTAAGGGCCCAAGGGAATTGCCACAGGACAGGGTCTCTGCAGAGAGCTGCAAGAATGGCACTGCCCAAGGGAGCCAGGGGGTTGGGGTTATCACAGATAAGTCCCAGTAGGGCAAAGCTCAGGGAAGTCCTGGAGAGAAAGCTTTCCTGACACCCTACACCTACAGAGCTACCAATTTGCCACACCAGCTGGGGAGAGTTACAGGGCGTCTGACTCTAACCTCTGAGAACTTGTTTGAAGCCATGAGTGCAGGGCTGCTGAGAGCCACAGGGGCTCATTCCTTTTTCATTGTGTCCAAAATATTAAACATAATGTCACAAAAGATTGTTTTGAAGAGTTAAGATTTAATTTTTGCCCTGCTCTGTTTTGATATGGTTGGAACTTATTATTCCTTTCTTTTTCCCTATTTTCCCCATTTGGAATGGGAATGTTGATGCCTACCTACCATTGTTTTTTGGAAAATCATAACTTCTTTGATTTCACGGACTCATAGCTGGAGGAAATTTGCCTTAAGATGAATTTTACTTTGAGTCTCACTCATATTTGATTTAGATGATATTTAAGTGAGGATTTGGGTTTGGACTTCAAAGTTGATGCTCGAGTGAGTTAATAGTTTGGGGGCTATTAGGAAGAAACAAATATAGTTTATATGTGAGGAGGACATGAATTTGGAAGGATAGACACAGAAAACACTATGGTTTGAATACATGTCTCCTGGCAAATTTCATGTCTTAGAACTTAGCCCCCAAGGCAATGGTATTAGGAAGTCCTCACCACCCTTGGAAGGTGGTGAAAATGATTGGGTCATGAGGGCTCGCCTCTTACATATAAGATTGATGTCCTTATAAAAGAGGCTTCAAAGAGCTGAATCCCTTCTTCTACATCTTCTTTTTCATTGGTTATATATTTAAGCTCAAACAGGAACAATTTCTTACCAAAAGATTGATTTGGACTATTTTCCACAATTTTGCTTAAGGTCTAACCTTATGGTTCTGTTGTGGACTCTCCTTGAACATATCCCCTCAGTGACCTAATATAAAACAGTAACTATTGCAATATGCTTACTCCAATGCTCACATTTCCCTGTTTAAATTATTAAGGATTAGCTTAGTTTTATTAATATGTTAATATACATATTTATTTCCACAATCTATTTTCTTGAAATAGACAGACTTTTTCCTGAAGAAGCAAAACAGACCACCACAACAGGAGTGAAAACAATACCTGAAGAGTTTAATTATAAAAATTATATGAAAGCCTCTTCTGAAACAAAAGTGACCTTTTACCATATCAAATAAGAGCTCTCTCTCTCCACAGTGAATCATGAACTTGCTGAGTATTAAAACTGTCTCTGCAACCGAAGCTTCCTGAAGATGCTCTCCTTTCTTTAGAAATAAAACTATAGTTTCAACTAAGGCCAGATGCTTGCTGAGTGTGAGATCTAGAACACTAAACATGCTGTTGTTATTGATGGCTACAGTTGATCCCAGCCATAACTGCACAGCTGCCTAAACCAAAAGATTCAATTTCCTTATATAGCATTTTGTTCCATATGGTAAGTTCTTTATCCCCCATGAGGGAAAAAAAATAATGGAAGAGTCTATATGTGTATTTTTTAATGTACTCACAAGACAATAGTGAACAGAAAGAGAGAAAACAGGCAAGTTGTGTGGGACGCCCAACCGTTTTCCCTTTCTGCCTCACATTGGACAGATAAGAGTTGTCTTGGTCACACATTATATACACAAACACTAACGGCAGATGATGAACAAATAAAAAGGCCCATGCATACTTTTTGAGCTATCCAACACCACAGATAAGCAAAACAGACTTCAAGTAGTCTGCCTGTTGCCCAGGGACCACAGGTTGAACACCACTGGTAGGCCTTCCAGAATACATAGGTGTGATGCTCAAAGCCGTTTGAAGAAATACCAATTCAACACAAAAGGAAAGTAGAAACCAATGATTACGTAGGGTTGTGCCTTAATTAGCCTCTTCATTTCCCTTGATCCAAGTAATGAAGATTAATAAAATGATAAACAGAGTTATTGCCTCATGGGGCAAGTAGGTTGGAGGGGAGGAGATTGAAATGACCTTCCTATTTCCTACTTGCCCAGAGGTAGAAGCACAGGGAAAGTGCAGACGGACAACCTAAATCGCTGCTGTTCAAAGTATGCAATATGGACAATACCTATTCTCCCAATGTAACCATTCAGTGAAACAAGTTCAGGAATAAAGAGGTAACCATTTAGTCTTTATTAGGAATCTGAAGGAGTGACCTTTTGTCTGCTACGTCTAATAAAATATATGGACTGGTGTTTTCTATGTCTATTTTTTTGCCTTATTTTTCAAGTGCTTCATTTTTTATTATAATTTGTAAGGGCAGTGATCTACAAGTTGAAAACAAAGATCTGGTCATTTTCTGCAGATAGGACTACTCTGCACTCGAGTAGAGTCATGCCTTCAAGCACTCGACATGGACATTTTCTCACCTTCCACAAGCTTCAGGAAAATTGTTATCTTTCACAAACTTTCAAGAACAAAAGTTAAGAAATATTTATTCTTTCTTCTGATTTGCTCCTGTTTTCTCTGTGTATCGATCTTTATGTTTTCTGAGACAATTACCCAATTTACTATCTTTTCCATTCAACTTTCTTTTTTCTATTTCTTGACTTTGGCTTCCTTCACTTAAGTTGTGTACCATTATTGTTATGGCCTCGTTTCCTGAATTCTTCCACCTACATTCCTGACAGCTGATGGATTCTATATTTCCCAGATTAAATCCAAGATGTGTTCTCTAATTGAACTTAGTAAAGCTCATACTTCTTTGTGTGGAGATTTTTATGCCAGGTCACATCCTAATGAGAAAATCAACTGATATGCTAACACTTCTTGAGGTAGGTGATACTAAATTTCAGCAACCATAGGATGAGGCTATGATGTAAAAAGTACAGAGCAAGACTGTAAGTATGTGAGGAATAATTAAGATGTGGCAATGGCAGGCATTTTAAGGAAGTTACTCAGTAATATGATTTGTCAGAGAATAATTTAGAACACAAATATAACTTATACACAGATATTATAACCTTCATCTATGAATATAACACAAAAAATTATTATTGAATAAGAAAAGATAAAAAAAACTCCCATTTCTAAAAAAGTGGTAAAATTGAAATAAAGTCCAGGTACAATATGGTTTAAAATGCTGATTATGATTATTTGTAATATTTTAAAGCCAATAAGAATGTACAACTTTGAAGAATTAAGTAGGAGTGGAAGTTGTAGTAATACACTGTAGCCCAGGGCTTTAACTTTAACCTACCACACAAGAAGGTCAAACAAGGCCAAGAAAACTTGATAAAACAAAGTTTGGTTATTGATTTCTAATTGAAGTAGTTCTCAAGATAACAATTGCAGTCAGGTGAATAAAGTACCTATAAAACATGCACATGAGGAAAAGAGAAACAGAGACAGATACACAGAGAAAGTAAAACTTGATATGAAAATTTCTTAAACAAGAGACAAACATAAATTAAAATCAAATTTAACTTCATTAATATTAAGAATTTCTGTTTTAAAAAATCATAAAGAAGCAAAAAGATAAACTATAAACAAAGATGTTAACAGCAGATACAATAAGTAGTAAATTTCAAAAATATTTAATGAATCTGTAAACTTATAAGTATAATAACCTTATTTTTGAGAAAAGAACATGCACTTCACAGAAGAGAAATACCAAAATAAAATTTTAATAATAAGTAGTGGAATTTAACTACAATTATGATATAGAAGTTCTATACTCAGATTCTAAGAATTAAATGCCATGGAAAAGTTTTGATGTGTATAAGGAACAACTGATACACATTAACTGCTAGTTGATGAATTTATTTATATAATTATCTTGGCAGACAATTTTGTGTTGTTTAATAAATCATGGCTCAACAATTCTATTCCTAGCTATTTTCCCAAGAGAAAAGTACTAGGGTATCAATGACAGTACCCTCCTTTGACAGGAAAATGGATAAATAAAATGTGTTAGAGAAGGAACTCATGGCACAGAAGGAGAAATAATTCTCAACACAATGATTAGTACACAAGTAGAAAGTTTATTTTGCCTTAAAAATTAGAATTGTTTAAAAAAGAAAATGTATTTTACTTTTCAAAAAGGAGAATTGCTTGACACAAGAAAAAAAAAAAAAGAAGTGTAAGCACAGAGAGTACAGGGTTCTGGTTTTTTAATGTGGATAAAGAGAAAGAAAAAAGAGATTGCTGCAAGCTGATAGCAAAAGCAGTTATAAAGTGGCTCTGTTTTTCCTTTTTTTTCTCTCTCCTCTGTGAAGAGAGAAACATAGTTTCATACCCCTGCTGTCCTCTTAGGGTTCTTTAAGGATGTGAAAACAAACTTTTTTCCACTGTGACTTTTCCTCTAACTTTCTGTTTGTTAGTTTATTTGCTCTCCTAGAGAATTAATTAGCAAGTTCATCCTGTCAAAATGTGGTATAGTTCATACAGTGACATCATACACCAAAACATCTTAGATAAGTACCTCATCCATTAATAACAATCAATAACACAATAATGAGTAAGAGAAATATATCACAGTGTTAACAGAAAAAAATTTCAATAAAATAATTTAAGAGGTTTATTTTCAGCCTGATATAGTTTTTACAGGTTCTAGGTGGGTTTAAGGATTCTTTTATTTGTAATTGGTTAAAGAAATGAAGCTTTATTTAGAGACTTAGAATGTTTAACTGAAGATAAACATTTCTGTTAATCAGAGACAAGCCACTGGCCATTTTTTGAAACTCAAGTAATCTGTTAAGTAAATTGATGCCCTTCAAGTATGGTTTAAAGTTTGCCTACCATATCCTTAGGCCGATTAATTATACAGCATCCCACTGTTACAAAGGTTATTTCCAAAAAGGGAGTATGCAAGAAGAGGCATGTTTGACCTTTCAGGTTATGGCTAGCTACTCAGCTTTAGGGTTTTTACCGGGTTCCCTTGGCCAAAGAGGGTGCATTCAGTCAGCAGAGGGGCTTGAGATTTCATTTTAATTTATAACATCTTTTTTTTTTTTTTTGCAGTTTCTGTTCGGGGCTGGGTTTGAGCCCGCCACCTCCGGCATATGGGCCGGCACCCTACTCCTTTAAGCCACAGGTGTTGCCCTACTTCATAATATCTTAATAGAGTGCAGTTTCACTTCTATAAAGCATGAAAATGTAGTGCAGTGTATTGTTAGTGATGCATTGATGCATTGTAGGACTAAGGTAAAACAAAAGAATGAGAAATACAAGATTTAGGAATTGTAGTATATAGGAACACATACGAAATTTGAGAGAGGCAAACAGAAGGCTTTAAATATATACATAATACTTTGTTTAAAAGCTAAGCAGTGGGATTGTGTCCATTCATTGATACATTCATTCACTTTGCCCCTGCAGAAGGGACTGTGTTCGTTCACCGATACATTCATACACCTTGTCCCCCGGCGGAAGGGACTGTGTTCATTTGCTTTCTGGCCAAGGAACCCATACACCTATATATACCCAAAGACTGGGAGAGAAACGGAGAGAGTTTTTCTCTCCCCACTTGAGTTCTGTCTCTATCTACCAGGAGCTTTAGTGTTTTCTGTATTCTTTTCTGTAAATAAATTCTGTCTTACCACTGAAAAAAAG
>CAUYON010132631.1:0-10790 GCA_963573935.1 Arctocebus calabarensis
GTTCTTAGTTTAAAACAAAAGTTCTTTATGTGTGTTTTTTTCGGCCGGAGACGCCATCTTCCAGTAATTCATCAAAATGACAAACACAAAGGGAAAGAGGAGAGGCACCCGTTACATGTTCTCTTAGGCCTTTTAGAAAACTTGGAGTTGTTCCTTTGGCCACATATATGCGAATCTACAAGAAAGGTGATATTGTAGACATCAAGGGAATGGGTACTGTTCAAAAAGGCATGCCACACAAGTGTTACCATGGCAAAACTAGAAGAGTCTACAAAGTTACCCAGCATGCTGTTGGCATTGTTGTAAACAAACAAGTTAAGGGCAAAATCCTTGCCAAGAGGATTAATGTTCGTATTGAGCACATTAAGCACTCTAAGAGCGGAGATAGCTTCTTGAAACGTGTGAAGGAAAATGATCAGGAAAAGAAGGAAGCCAAAGAGAAAGGTACCTGGGTTCAACTGAAGCGCCAGCCTGCTCCACCCAGAGAAGCCCACTTTGTGAGAACCAACAGAAAGGAGCCTGAGCTCCTGAACCCATTCCCTACGAATTCATGGCATAAGAAGCATGTAACATAGCACACAGGAGTACTAGTGGACCCATGTTTTTAGGTGCAAAAACCTATTTATTCCCCATGAGCTCATGACATAATATGTATACAGTGTAGCACACAGGATAACCCCCATAGACCCCATGTAACAGTGATACAAGGTGCTAAAACCTATTTCCCATGAATTCAAAAGTCAGTCAACACTTTATCACATTCAATGGCAAGTTGCCCCTCACTGAGCTACTGGAACCTTTTCCCTATGAATTCATGGCACAGTAGATGAAAATAATAGCCTACTGCTACTGTAAAAATGCTTCTTGTTCATTCACTAAAAGTATGAATTCCCCCCCAAAGATGTATTAAAGCAAATTTTAATGTGTCATTAAAAAAAATGGCATCCCAATTTTATATTTTCCAGTTTAATAACGAAGGTGGGCATCTTCTAATATGTTTATTTACTGGCCATTTGTATTTCATTTTCTGAGGATGACTTGTTCACACTTTTGCCTATATTCCCCATTTTTCTACTGTTTTCCTTATTTATATTTATACACATGTATTATTAAGACTATTATTATTTATATACTATATTAGAAAATTGTTAGCTTTATGTAGATCCGAATGTGGCTTTCAATATGAAAACTCTTTCAAGGACAAAAGACCCCCATGTGTACTGGGCATCGTAGAGTGATACATGCCTGGCCTGTAACTACACCAGCACTGTCTCAGTAGTTTCAGAGTCACTTGAGAAATTTAAACATCACTAGAAATCTAGGAAATGGCTTTGTTCAATTACTGTTAAATCCTCCACTCCTTCTCAAGGAGGTTGAATAGGCAGCTGCCAGGAAAACCTCCTCTCCCCTCTGACAAATCATTATGACAAAAGCAGAGTTATCTAAATGGAGATGCAAGAAGTATTCCATCAGTGTCATGGCCTGCAGCTGGCTTCCTCATCCTCTTCCTCTGAACACTTTCCAGAGTCTTGTTTACATGTCAAAGGGAGATGTCAGATAGTTCTGGCCCTGACCTGAATATTTATAGCTGATTTTTCTAAGGAAGCCTCATGTTATTTACCTGCCTGCCAGGTACCATTGTACGCCCAAGGACACATTGTGCACGTCTCATGATTTCAAGGCAGATGCTTTTTTACCCAAGAACATTCGAAAGTTTAAATGTGAAAATAAGGCCTTGCCTAGGCTCTACCAATTCTTCAGAAACAAAAGCCCAACCAAAGATTATCAGGCCCAAACTCTAGTGACACATTAAGAATTCTCGTTACCCTTCTCCCTACTACCTGTTCATTTTATTTTCACAGACACCAGGAGTAAAGGGAGCTCTGAGCACCTTTTCCAGAGAGGCAGAACAATGACAAAAAGAAGCGATGTGATAAAAGGGACAGAGTGACTGAAAAACTTATTGGACAAGGACAATAATAGATTTTGGGGGCTGATTTACTCAAACTTTGGCTTTTAATTGTTGGAAAGATCATATGAAATATGATTATAATACAGTGAGATCAGCCTGCTACTGAGTTTTTTTTTTTTTAGACAGAGCCTCAAGCTGTCACCCTGGATAGAGTGCTGTAGCATCACAGCTCACAGCAACCTCCAATTCCTGGGCTCAAGCTAGTCTCCTGCCTCCGCCTCCCAAGTAGCTGGGATTACAGGTGCCCGCCACAACGCCCCGCCATTTTTTGGTTGCAGCCGTCATTGTTGTTTGGCAGGCTGGGGTTGGATTCGAACCCGCCAGCTCAGGTGTACGTGGCTGGTGCCTCAGCCTGTTGAGCCATAGGCGCCGAGTCTGAATTTTTTTTTTAACAAACCAAATCTTATTACTGCACAGGAGTGCTGTTCTTCAAAGCAGTTACCTTGGAAGTGTGTGTAATGATTCCATGTCTGTGGCAATTGTTCAAAACAGTTTAAAAACTCCCCTCTGAGTTGCCTTTAGGGCAGTTTACACACCCACCAGAAAATGGATCATTACTGTATAACTCATGAGCCAAAATCAGTAATGCCTTGCTTAATCGCCCCTATTTCACCACATAAAAAATATTAAATCCATCCTCAAAGGATGAATATTCACTATGACTAGGGGAATCAAAAGAATGATACGCCACCAGCTCTGGAGACAATTTGCATTAACGGTGGTAAGTTCATTTTGAAAAATCACAATTTATTTTGAAGGACAACCACTTGTTTGGTGGTATGAGCTCTGAAAAATATTACTTGCTAATTATACGTCACAAATACTCCTTATCAAAGGGTAAGTACTGTTTTCTTTCTTCAACCCATGACCCTATAATCCTTGCTCATCCTCAAGAGTTTTCTCGATAGGGTATTTCTACTGTGGTCAATTTTCTATGTGTTCTGCCTCCTGCATCTCAACCTTAGTCTCTTAACTCTAATCTACTAATTGGATCTCACTGACACCACTGATCTTCTCTTTGCCTTAATCCTGACTTGGCCAGTTCCTAAACAGAAGCTGGAATCAGGAAGGAAACAAAGCCAGAATCAGGGCTAGCAGTTATAAGAAGGTGAAATTTGCAAGGCCTGAATTCTTCCCCCAAGACTTGTCCTCCCTGTCTGCAGAGAGGCATTCAGGATTCCATCCGCCTGGCTAACAGGAGATGTCAGCAGGAATTTAGCAGGCTTGGGTTACACCATGCTCTCTAAGTTAATACAACAATGGAGAATGCAGCTGTAATGCATTGTTCTGGCAAGGCCTATTTGTCCAACATGGGATTCATTAGCACCTCATTCATTATTAAACTGGAAAACAGTTTGGTTGGATTCCCTAAAGGGTCAGCTGCCAGATGCAAACTCAGATACAAAATCATCATGTTCTTGCAATATTAGGAACATAATATATGAATTGAATAAAGGACCTATCAAGGAAAATAAAAGTCATGTGAATTCCAAGAGTTTGCCTCTACTTCCATAGTTGAATAAAAGTGCCCCCTCAAAAAGAAAAAATTAAAAATTTTTTTCCAATGCTCCCCCCATGTCTTAAGTCTTCCTAATTTGATGGGAAGGAGGAAAAATTCCATAACAAATTGAACCAAAATGACACTAAAGAGATTAACATCTCAGTAATTCCAAGACCAAACAGAGGTAGAGATCAAGATATGTGCCATAGTTCACACACTCTACTCACTCAGAGTGGAGTTTGTTAAAGAGAGACTGGTGGATTCTATGCCCCCATGAGGGTGATGTGAAACCAAGTTTCTCAAACAATCACTGGCCCAAAATGCCACACACACACACACACTAAAAAGGGTTAACTTCATGCTACAAAATAAAAACCTTCACTTTCAGATGTAGAAAAACACCATAAAGTTGGAATTAAAGACAAAGTTTTGAATTTGCACATTCATGAAACAAACATTCCTCTAAGCTTTGAGATGTTTCTAATAGAACATTTAAGTAGTGGGTATGGCTGTTTGCAAACATCACATCACAAAGTTCTTTCTTTTAAAAAATTGTATTTATTTAGGGGGAGGAGGTAAAAAAGAAAAAAAATATTTATTTATTTATTTGATAGCCAGCTAGCTTGCTTTACCTGGATTCTGGTAACACAAAACTCTTTATTATACCTTCACTGATTCTGCCTACAATTTTCCATGGGCCAAATTCCAACTGCCAGGGCAACTGGCCAGGTGTGTTCTGGCTCTTAGCCATAATCTATGCCAACACCAAACAAAACACGTTTATTTGGAACACAGCCCTGGAATGTCTTTAGGTTTGTTAGAAGGAAGAAAGGCCTGTTCTCAAGAGTGCAACGAATGCCTGTGAAATCTAACCTGCACATGTTAGCCCCTGTCAGGAGCACAGAGCACACATGTGGTACAGAATACTTGTTTCCTGGGGAAACCCACCTCAAGAACATGAACACGACAAAAACAAGGGCAGTGTGAATCTTCCTGTGTGTCACAGCACTGTTCTTTCTTTTCCACTATTTTCTTCACCTCTTCTTGAATGCGCATATCGGCTCTTATCTTTGCACAGTTTATTTTGGAATTCTACGGTTTCCCTTTACTACTGCAAACAAAGGCAAAATCTTATTATAAACCTTTTGCCTAGTCCATGGGCAGAGGCATTTCCTCTAGATTTTAATCTCCCAAAACAGCAAGGAGGAGGAGAAAAGAGAACCTGCCCACAGACGATCTGCAGTGAAACGCCTGCCCAGGCTCAGATTCATTCCAGGGTTTGTCTAGCAAACACTCAAGGGAAAAGGTGCATAAAGCTTCTGGAAACCTGTTTGGTGAGATGTATTGAGCAGACTTGCTTCCAAAAATAAAAGCACTGGCATTTTTAAACCTGACAAAATATTTAAAATACATAGAAAAGTAAGAATAATAATATCACAAACACCAGTGTACACGCAAGCCAGATTTAACAAGTTTGCCAAATTTCCTTCCAATTCTTTAAACATGCAATATTTCAGAGCGTGTAGTAGTTCCTTTTATGCCCTTCCCTATAGAGATTTCTCACTCAACCTGTCTACTCCAAGGTAACCACTATTCAGAAATTGATGTGGTTCCTCACCGTGCATGTTTTCATATTGTTATTACATATTCAGTCAAGGATTCGCAGCAAAACACTGTATTGTTTTGCAGCCCAATTTAAATATGTAAAAATATACATAATCACTGAGTATATATACTTAATGGAGAATACGGTATAAATAGCACAAATGTAATTATGAGTATATAGCATAGATAAGGTAATGCTCTATACAGTGTATACATATAGTGTATTTTATGTGAATATCTATAAAGTATGTATATACATACACACCTTGTATATAGTATGGGGGATGTATGTTCATGTAGACTTTAAACTAATTTCCTTTCCTTTCCTTTTATTCTTGTATAATTAAAAAAAAAATCAAAAAATTTCTAAATGTACTGAATTTGTCAACAATGCCAGCCCTGACCAGAGAGCCAGGAATCAGACTTCCAAAGCAATCTAAAAATTTTACTGAAGAAACCATTTTTCAATAAGAACAACTTCTTACATTGCCCTTCATGCACGGATAAAATCACTCATCAAGTAAACTTCCATAAACGCCATAAAGAATTTTGTTTGGGTTCATTTTAGTAGTCAGCCTAGTATAAATTGGTCATTTAGACTTTTATTTGTAGCTGTCTTTTGAGTACGGAGGTTATTTACCTGACAGAATCAGGAGTTCGATGATCTCTGCATCTCCCAGGAATGCGGCCACATGAAGGGGAGTTCGTTTCTCAGAATCCTAAAACAAACAACGTCAAAGATATACAACAGGTCAGTGGTGACTGGAGGTGGCTTTTGTAGACATACATAATAAGAGCTAACACTCACTCTGAGGCTGATGCTTGTGGAAGAGCACGAAGGCCAAACACCAACTCAGCTGAGTTCCGGTTATGCATTTGCTCTCCGCATACCCTCCAGTCACACTGTGGAGGGACTATTTGCCTAACTGATCCTTTTACTGAAGCCCAGCTCAGCCAAGGATGGACCATTACGCATTAGATGATCAATTTCAATTTACAGCATTTTTAAACCTTCAGTATGGTAATAAAATAAATTAAAAATAAAAATAATGTTCAAACCCCTTTAACCTGTCTTAGCAACACAGTTCAAAGCTTTCAGTCATGTATTTTCTTTCTAAGGGAACAAAGTGGAATGGTTCACAAGGACATTAACCATAAGTACAGTCATTTCTCCTTTCTGTCTTCATTAACTGTCGCCTGGACTATTGCTCATTTGCTCATTCGCTCATTCTTGTAAGCCTTACCGAATGCCTACTCTGCACCAGGAACCAAATTCTGAGACTACAGCAGGCCCCAGCCCTTGCTCACATTCAGGCAGGAGGCTGACAACAGTCAAGTAAGTAAATGGCGCACAAATCATTTCAAATGATGATACAGGCTGTGACAAAATTAAAACTGGATATGCGATTTAACAGGGGCGATGAGAATAAAAGCAGCCAGATGTTGACATTTAAGCTGAGAGATGAGGTAGACATCCATCTTTGTTTTATATTTGAGAATAGAAGACTGTGGCTCAAACAAATTAAGAAATTTCCTCCAGACCTCACAGATGTATAAATAGAGCCAAGACAGGACCTTCGCCTGTCAGACTCCAATCTGTGTCCTTGGCAAGGCATTTCATATGCTTTGTTAAGAGGCAGCATAGTAATATGCAAGGAAAAAATATTGCTTCCCAATCTAAAAATTGGAGATAATGATATCTACTTTAGAGGACTGATAAGAGAAACCAAAATAACGTCAACAAGCCAAGCCCTCAGCAAGCAGAAGGCAAGTGCACACAGCTGTGATCCATGCCTATCCATTACTGTCCCCAGCATAGATAGTTGTGTGATATTTTCTCTCCAAGACTGTAAGGTCCCTTGAGTAAAGAACAACTTTTTCTCCCCTTTCTCCATAGGTGCTCAGCATAATTGGCTGAACTGAACTACTCTGTGTGTGTGAACTCTTCCACAAACTCCTATTGACTACTCCTTAGCAATGGTAACCAAAGCCTGTATGCTGTCTTTAAGGTTTTTCCAAAAACTAGCATGCACGTTAGTTTTGAGATTCTTGGATTCACTATTGATTTTAATCTTCATTCCTATTATCTTAATTATACAATTGACCTAACAACCCTTCATTAGCCCCAGGACATTATTCTATTTTCTGATGGTGCAGGCCCTCTGCTCTTTCTCTGACTCATTTACACTATTGCTTTTAGGCGTTTCATGACTCACTAATATCTAAGACAGATGGCAGGCAGGAGACATAACAAGAATTGATTTTTAAACCAGTCTATTTGTTAGAAGGTCTGATAAATGGGTTTTATGAAGTGATGAACTAACATTAAGTGGATAAAAACAGCAGTTTGTATTAGCTGGAAATTTACATTGTCTGTGTATGGCTGTAGGCAATTACCATGGACAAGTGGAAAATGGAGTCATGCAGCTGTGAAATAATGGCATGCCTTGGAAAATTCAGTAGGATATACGACCGTGATCAGCTCTATTATAGCTACATCACCCTATCTTTGAAAATAAAGATTCAATGTTTGAAAACATGTTTCCTTATTTGACAATCAAGGGTACTAATTTGTGCAGTGAACTATTCAAAAAACTGAGATCAGACTTTCACAAATGTTCTATATTTCTGTTTCTTCTGTTGATATCCCTACAGATGTTTTGAATTTTAGCCTTATATTACCTTTAAATTTTCACTATGTCTACTTAAAAATTTCCCTTGCGATTTTCTGTAAAAGTTATGTAATTATATGTTCCTCTGGGAATTGAATTAGTTCCAGGATTTAGTTCAATAAATTAAACCTTGCCTCAGTGATTTAAGCAGAGACTATTCCAATGAATTATGACTTCATTTGACCTGAAGCAAAGTCTATGCTCTGGTTAAGACCTTGGCTTCAAATAAAAAAACCAAGAAAACTCCAATATCCTTCCCTGCCTTGCAAATCTGGTTGCCTGTTATTACATGGCTGCCTTTGCTGATTCAGCTTGTTCAATTCAAAGTGTCTATAATATAAGAAGGGTGTGTTCTATGAGATCGTATTATAGAAATTCTTGATTATAAATCCCGGTGTTCCTGTAAGTATGTATTTAAAAGTTTCTGGTAGCTTCCAGGACAACTATGCCCATTGATACTCTCCTTCAGTGACATGGTACAGACAAGTAACAAGAGAGACCTGTATTCAGACAGCAGTCCTCTTCCTTTTGTTCTCCAAAGAGGCAAAAGCATGTAACAAGTTAAATTAAGGAACAAGTTAAAGGGTAAATGATAAACCCATAGTAATCAATATGCTCAATTCAGTGAAATCAGCCTGGAGGTTGCAATCCATTCTCTGCCTTAGTAAAAGCCACTATACTTTGCCATAAGCTAAACCAACAGAGTAGGAAATGTGATGGTAGAAGGGTGACAGCTCTGAAGGAAAGAAAATCCTAGTAAGAATATCAGTAAAAATTACATCCTTGGGGTCAGGTGAAACTTACTAAATGCAGAACACAAATGTTTTCACACAATAAACGAGAAAATTCTATGAAGCTTATGTTGAACAGTTGGATGAAAATATTTCAGATTGTATATGAAGCCCGCACACTGTACCCCATGATTGCACTAATGTACACAGCTATGATTCAATAAAAAAAAAGAAAAAAAATTACATCCTTGGAGTGTCTAGAAGAAGAAACAAATCTACCTGGTAATTACAGAGCAATTTCATTTATTTATTTTTTCAAAATATCTTCTCATTTATTTTACTATTTGATCTTGTAGCATCCATATCAAAGGAAACACACCTTTACTACTGTGTTCTTGGGTCTTATTATCATCCCTTACCAAACAAGGAGTCTGAGCCCTGGGCAGCTTATATGACTTGCCCAACACAGCAAACAGATGTTAAAGAATTAGGTGTCCCAGTTCCCAACCCAAAACTATTTTCATTATAAAAATGAAAATAGGAACATCATCCTAAAAGTTAGTCTTGCCACTATAATTCCTAAGAAATCCTGGGGGAAATGTGACAAACATACAGCAAACATCCTCTTGAATAAGCTTACAGAAAGGGCCAGAAGTGGAGAGTCCACAGAGAGCTGAAGCTGGGAGCACACATGCTTCTACTTAGAAGTCAACACACCAGGGGCTTGGAACATACTACTTGCTAGAGGATGGGAGGTGACAGAGAGAGCTGGAACTGAGGCCTTCATACAAAGAAAGACCCTTGAAGTGGTCTTGAAGAAAGACTCTTAAAGTGAAATGGTGGGCTTTAAAAAAAAGCCAAATACAATTCGTCGCCAGACACGTACGTGGAGGCTGGCAGGTTCGAACCTGGCCTGGGCCAGCTAAACAACAATGACAACCACAATAAAAAACAGCCAGGCGTTGTGGCGGGCACCTGTATTTCCAGCTACCTGGGAGGCTGAGGCAAGTGAATTGCTTAAGCCCAAGAGTTTGAGGTTGCTGTGAGCTGTGACGCCATGGCACTCTACCCAAGGGAACATAGTGAGACTCTGTCTCAAAAAAAAATACAGGCCAAATACTCACATAGGCTGACAGCAAACAGATGCCCTGTCCTGGGTTCTTGGTGGGGGAATAAAAATGTCTCCCCTGCCCCTGTGCATTTGCAACCCTAGAGTCTATCTTCTTGTGGCTGGCGATTTCAAATTCATAATAATCTATTCAGGCCAAGAACTTCCAAGTTGAAAATAGCCATAAAAGCTAATTCTAGAGCAATGATTCCTCTTGGGTGCCTAGAAATGGAAATAAAACCCAGCTGGAGAAATGTGCCCTCAATCCAGACAACCTGGGGTGGTCACAGATTATATCTCCACAGAAAATGAACTCACAAGCCTGAGCCACCACACTCATGTGGAAACAATTCACCATAAGCAGCAGATAGAACCACCTGTGAGAACTTAGGTAATAGAAGGATCACATGGAAATCAGCCAGAATGTTTACATAAACTTAAGACATGAAACACAAAGCCTAAAGGTGAGGGAAACCTACTACTTTTGAAAAATAAACAAAATTTGGGGGAAAAATATGAAGGCAGTATTATAGGAAACAATACCAAAATGTGGTGCTAGAAATCATCCAAAACTGTGGCTAAAGAGAGATGAAAACTGGAAGAGTTAAAAAGGAAGGACAGGAGAAAGGAGAAATAAATACAGTGACTTCAGAACATGTTTTACAAGAGAAATGCAAATCAAAATTACTTTGAGATATCATCTAACTCCAGTAAGATTAACCCACACAACAAAATCCCAAAACCAGAGATGCTGGCATGAATGTGGAGAAAAGGGCACACTTCTACATTGCTGGTGGGAATGCAAATTAATACATTCCTTTTTGAAGGATGTTTGGAGAATACTCAGAGATCTAAAAATAGACCTGCCATTTGATCCTATAATTCCTTTAATAGGTATATATCCAGAAGACCAAAAATCATATCATAAGAAAGATATCTGTAGGCTCGGTGCCTGTGGTTCAGTGGGCTAAGGCGCCAGCCATGTACACCTGAGCTGGTGGGTTTGAATCCAGCCCGGGCCCGCCAAACAACAATGACGGCTGCAATCAAAAAATGTCCGGGTGTTGTGGCGGGCGCCTGTAATCCCAGCTACTTGGGAGGCAGAGGCAGGAGACTCGCTTGAGCCCAGGAATTGGAGGTTGCTGTGAGCTGTGATGCCATAGCACTCTATCCAGGGTGACAGCTTGAGGCTCTGTCTCAA
>CAUYON010132632.1:0-12409 GCA_963573935.1 Arctocebus calabarensis
AGTCCCAGCTACTCGGGAGGCTGAGGCAAGAGAATCGCCTAAGCCCAGGAGCTGGAGGTTGCTGTGAGCTGTGTGATGCCGCGGCACTCTACCAAGGGTGATCAAGTGAGACTCTGTCTCTACAAAAAAAAAAAAAAAAAAAATATCTAGATATATATATATGTGTGTGTGTGTGTGTGTGTGTGTATATATATATACACCCTATTTTGTTCTGACAAAAAACCCCATAAAACAGAGACTATTTTACTTTCATTTACAGGTAAGGAAACTAAGGCACAGATAAGCTACCCAACCTTCCCACGATCACGCCGAGGCTGAGGAAGCAGAGCCCTGGAGACAGGCTGCCGTCGCCCACGCAAACTGCCTCTTGGTAGATAAGAGATACTCATAGACTCATAAAAGACATGTCAGTGAGAAATGAAATTCTAGCAGGGACTGAAATCTCAGGTTGCCCGCCTCTGCTCCTGCTTTCCATCACTATTGCTGCACCTGTCTCCTTTTGGTGTGATTGTTGTTCGTCCTGCAGATCCCGCGCCACCACAAATGAGACAACAATGAATTCCGGATCCTGAAATCCCTTTTTGTTCCTTCTCTGATGTAAGCCCAGCACAAATCACTTCAAAACAAAATGAAACAAGCCATGTTGCCTTGCTCTTCAGGGAAAGTAAAAACAGCGTCCGGGGAGGGTGTCCTGGGCATTTCCCGTGGCCGGGAGGTGACTCAGGACTGACTCTGGCTCTCGGTACAGACACCCTCTGCTTATTCCCCACCCAACCCAAACCGGACTCCCCAGTCACTGCTAGGACAGGAAGGTGGTCCTCTGCCTTAGGCCTGCGTGAGAAGTCCTCTCGCCTCAGGGTTCAGCAATTGTTTTGAAGTTAAAAGAACTCAGCTTTTTCTTTCAGTTTGTGGAAAAAATCCAAAGATGGGATTTTTCCAGAAAATATTAGTAACTATGAGTTTCTTCTGCCTTGACTCTGAGAGCGGGACCCTGCGTGCTTTTCCTAGCTGTGAAATGAAGGGCATAGCGTGGCGGAACATCTACGTGAACAAACATCAGCGGCCAAGTAGCTCACTCCTTCACAGCTTGCTGAAATGCTAAGCATTCTTATTTTCCTCTTCATTTTAATAGATAACTCAAGCCATCTAACCAAGAGCTAAGATTCCTGGTGTGAGAAAGTGTTTTTTCTGTTGCGTACCATCGCTTGCTTCTAGGACTGCAGTGGACTGCGGCATTACTGGTAAAAATCAATTCTAACTCATTTACTTATTCATTCATCCAGCAAGTATCTCCTGGGATCCCACTATGTGCCGGGCACTGGTCTGGGAACACAGTGTGGATTAAAACCAACAAGGTCTCTGCCTTTGCAGCTTATATTCTGGTGGGAGAGACAGACAACCAACACACAAATACACGGTATTTGTGTGCCTGGGAAAGTGTAGCTAAATGTACCCTTATTTACCAATTACAAAACTTTACAAAATATCCTTTACGTGTTGGCCACCTCTTTGCAAAATTTTATAATGAATATTTGGTAGATAAAGGTACGTTTAGCTACAATTTCCCATTTCCCCTATGTATGGTGACTTTAGGGTGCCTTTTGGGATACCCTGTAAAGATGTTAAGTGGAATAAATAGTAAGAAAAATAATGGATGGCGGCCATGCCTGTAAGGCTTAGCCTTAGCCTTAGCACTCTGGGAGGCTGAGGCGGGTGGATTGCTTGACCTCACAGAGTTTGAGACTAGCCTGAGCAAAAGCAAGACTCTGTCTCTACTAAAAATAGAAAAAACTGAGGCAAGAAGATAACTATGATGCCACAGCACTCTACCCACTGCCACAGCTGGAGACTCTGTTTCAAAAAAAAAAAAAAAATGTATGGTAAGGTAGCAGAGAGTGGCTGAGGTGGGGTGGCCAGGGAGCCTCTCTGCTAAGGTGGCATTTAGGATCAGCCCATGGAAGAGCAAATACAAGGCCCTAGGGTAGGGGTGTTTGAGGACAAGCACGTTAGCAAGTGATGCATGGGCAGAATGGGTGGAGGAGCCCAAGGAGGTAAGAGGAGATAGACCAGAGAGGGGCGGGGCAGAGGGGCAGCTCTTAGGGGAGGACATGGAGGGTGATTATTCGGACTCTGGTTTGTATTCTGGCAAGGGAAGATTCATGGAGCTTTGATTGGACATGTAGCTTAGGTTTTGAAAGGCTCCTCTGAGCAAATTAGAAGGCCTATCAGAGGCTATTTCAACAGTTGAAGCCGGAGCTGATGATGGCTTGGACTATGAGGGAAGTAGGGGAAACAGTGGGAAGTGTCTGGACTCCAGATACACCTCCAGGAGGGACAGGATTTACAGATGGATTGCTCCTAGGGAGAGAGAGAGAAGTCAAGGGATCCATGATGACTCTGCAAGGCATTGCAGCCCCTACCTGACAACCCCACCAGCACCAACAGACTTCTCCAGCGACACTCGAGAGTCGGGATACGATGTGTGTCTGTCCCATCCCCAGCATTGGAGGGAGCTCTAATCTGCTCTAATAACCTGTGGAGTCTTGAGGAGTCAGAACTCTGCACAAGGAGCTCTGTAGCAGAATCTGAAAGGTCGGAAGGCGCAGGCAAGTCCGCTTGCGTTCACATTCCTTGGTCCAGGACAGTCTCATTAACCGGCATCTTGCGTCCTGGAACTCCGCAGGACTTTGCATTTGGGGAGCATGAGAAAACCTGGGAAATCCCTGTGGTCCTTAATCCTGTCTAGGTGCACTGTAGACCAATGAGAGATAACTTCAGGTGCAAAAGGGTGTCCCCTGACAGATTTACAAAATGAAATTCCTCATTAGGCCACTGGAAGAACACAAGTGAGATGGGCATATTTTACTTTTAAAAATCCTTACAAGGAGGAAGGGACTTCAAATTTCTTTTGACCGTAAAGATGAAATTTATGCAGTTGCAACAATAGGAAATGTTTTAAAAAGCTGGGAGGAATGGAGGCCAATGATTGTAAGGAGCATCCTTGAAGAGGTCCATGGAGGATTTGTTATTGTCATCTGCCGTTCTATGGACTTTTCTGGTGCCCACTCAGTGCATCCTGTCAATAAGTTTACACAAAATCAAATAGAGTAAAGGATTTAGGGTGATGTGAACACCCTAATCATTAAAAGGGCTAAACAATAAATTATTCTAACAAGTTAATCAAAATGTCATTAACCTGGAGATGTTTCAAGAATCGGGAAAGGAGAAAGAGAAGTCTTTAAAAGCAAATTCAGCTGGCACCTAATTAAAGATAGTATGTTGAATTTTTATGCTGCAGCAGAAGTAAGGTATCTACATACCTTTGGGTGTAATTACTTCCAGATAACAGTGGCTGCAGTGGGCTGTCAGGTGTGAGGGGTTTCTTTGGGGAGGTATGAAAACCACCTGCCTGTCCTACAATTCCTGAATGAAGCCTTTCTTGCTAATAATCCTAATGCTCCCTTCCAACTGCCTCTGAGCTGTTGAGAGTGTAACAGGGCAACCAAGACATAATGCCACCAAAGCTTTAATGATAGTTTCAACATTGATTAAAGTAAGGAAATGAATCATTTTCTTTATATCAAGGAATTCAAAGTTTTAAAGTTCTAATCAAAACACAGACAATGGAAGTATTTTTGATAAAAGGAAATTGTGGTTATTTGCAAATATTTGGGGACATTTTTGTGGGGGAGGGCAAATATTCCTTATACCTTGATAAAATTAAATTATCTTGGACATCAGTAGAGTCACACTCAAAAGCTTGGAAAATTCAGTTATCAGATATAGTCTCAGTTCAACCGTGGTGGATTATTGGACATGTTTTTGCATGGTATGACTTAGTCTTGAGATGGTTTAGGGCCTAAACTTTAGGCAATCAAAGATTAGGAAGATAAGCTTTACGTGTTAACTCAACTGACAGAATGATTTATTTTTACGTATGTTGCTGGAGGAGGGCTCAGTTTCCCAAACTGTGTTCTGAAAAGAGGTGTTAATCCTTGAGCCAATAATGAAATGCTACCATAGTTTATTTAATGTAGACTATTAGATCCTCCTATCAAAAATTCACAGTGCACATTAATCTAGTAAACACTTTTAAAGGCCCTACAGGGAACAAAATTGCTTACCTCTGTTTAACAATTAAACAGAAAACTATTTTCGCTAGGAAAAGCCTTTTTTCTTCATGTACTTATTGGTATCCCTGGGTCCATTTTCACCTAATACAATTTCAGAAGTGCTGGAAGAAAGAATAGATACACTGAAAGCTTTAGAAAATTTTTACCTTGCCGTCTGTCAAGAAGACCCAGAATCAAATTTAGAGGTTGCCTCATAATAATTGTAGCCAGATGTATTAAGGAAACCCAGGTGTGAGTTCACTTGTTTATTACTGCTTTTCGAATGAATTCTCCAGTTCAAAGATCTTTCAAGATGAGTTTTTCAGGAGAAAATTCTCTTTCTCAGAGAAGTCCATAGGAGAGGTCTGTTTTGATATTAGGAGCTCAGATAAAGCACTTGGGGGTAGTGATGCTTCATTATAAATCCCTAAACTCAGACCCAGTACTTGGCCTTGGATACTTAAAAAGCCCAAATCCTACAGTTCTGATACTGAATGATCTTGTACAGTTTCTGTTAGATGTCAGAGCGACAAAGAACCAGGCCCAGTAAAGTTAATAACCGAGATTTTTTTTTTTTTTTTTGAGACAGAGTCTCACTATGTCACCCTTGGTAGAGTGCAGTGGCGTCGCAGCTCACAGCAACCTCTAACTCTTGGGCTTAAGCCATTCTCTTGCCTCAGCCTCCCAAGTAGCTGGGACTATAGGCACCCACCACAATGCCTGGCTATTTTTTGGTTGCAGTTGTCATTGTTGTTTAGAAGGCCCCGGGCTGGGCTCGAACCTGCCAGCCTCAGTGTATGTGGTCAGCTCCCTACTCACTGAGCTACGGGTGCGGAGCAAATAACCGAGATTTGTTAAAAGCATCTGCAAGCAATTGGGCCACCACTGAAGACAGAAAATGGTGACGGCTCTGAGCTAGCACCAGGGGCCCCATGTTAAGAAATTCAGGGTGTGCTGTAAGTGTAGCTGGGTTAGGGGGAGCAGGAGACCTTATAAAAGGTTGGGAGGGCCACCTGCTGGAAAAACAAGGAGAGTTCTGGTCTTTGTTTAGTTTATGTCCAGAGCCACAAGCACCAGAGAAGGACAGCCCAGCATTCCAGCCTGTTGGGCGTCGGGATGGGGCTTGGGGGCTTGAGTTCTTCCTTACATGTCTTCCACACATTGTCCCAGGACATGCAAGAAAACCGACACTAGCCCAGAGCCTTTTAAAACTGCAGAGGGGCTGCAAGCCAGGGTGGAAAGTCCACACTCCACAACATTCCCAGAGTAACTGCCCTGCAACATTCCAGAGACCTAGGGCTTTAACCATTGTTTTCCAGTTGGAGGGACCCCTGAACCTCTGGCTTGGCCATTGTTGGCAGTTTGACCTTTGGCTTAATTCATTTGGCTTCTTGGCTCAGTTCCTCTGGCTACCTCATGAAAATGGGTGTGCTTGTGCTAAAGGGGTACGTACTGGTTGAGGGCCCCTTTCCCACCGATTCCCTTGTGAAATGTATTCCAAGCATGCCAGTCTGTTGCTTTCCTGTGATGTATCTTCTCTGGGCAGAGGATTCCAGTTGCTGCTTGTGTCTACCCTGGGCCTGTTTCTTTTTGATACAACAGCCCATCCGCAAGCCCTCCTTTGCCTAGCTGTTCATATGTCTCTCTCGCAGAATGTCCAGAGGAGGGGCACCCTTAGAACACGGCATTTTCCTGGAGTAGGAAGCATGTCTTCAGCTGAGAAAGTGGGCAGTGTTTGGTTCCAAATGTGTTTTCCTCGCTGCTTTCTTTTGATTCAGGCATCAAGGTGGGGACGCTCCATTTGAATCTAGGGATTCTCTCTTGATACCATCATTCTCATGAAAAGAAGTAAATTGTTAACCAGTTTTCTCTGAAGTGTGATTTATGGTCGAGTGAATCAAAGTGAGTATATAGAAAAGGGGTCATATGTCCACCTTGTGGGATTGAAAAAAAATAGTAAAGAAAGAGTTGCTATAACTAATTCTGCTTGGTTTTCAAGCAAAATATGATAGAGGTGTTTAAAAAATTGAATCCAGTAGCAGGTAGGGGGAAAAAATTGTGAAGATATGTTTCAAAAGGATATTTGCGATTTGCACATTTCATACTTCTCAGATAAACAAGCTACTTTTTGTTTTTTTGAGCTGCATGCAACTACCATAGTTATATGTAGTCCACAATTTGAATCAAATCACAACTTGGTAAGAGGGAAAAAAGAGAAAGAAATCCCAATTTGAAAAGATCTAAAAACCAAGAAACACTGAGGCGTGAAACAATGTTTAGTTACTTTATTGGTTTAACTTAACCTTGAAATGATACAAAATTACAGTTATAATAACGTTTTTAGACAACCTTACTCTAAAAACATACCATCATCTCACTTTAAAAAAATTATTTAGCCTGTTAAATGGAACATTGCAAGTAAGAATTCTTTTCGCATATTCTTAACAGCCTTAAAATCATAATGGAATACAATGGCTTTTTAAGATATGCTCTATTATAGCCCATAACAATGGCTTTTATTTTAAATTGTTATCATAGTATGAGGTGAGGTACTGGTATTTTCCTCCATTTAAAAAATAACATTTTATTTAATCTGTTAAAACAATTTTAGAGGCTCAGTGCCTGCAGCTCAAGTGGCTAAGGCACCAGCCACATACACCAGATGGTGGGTTTGAATCCATCCTGGGCCTGCCAAACAACAATGACAACTACAACCAAAACCTAGCCGGGCTTTGTGCGGGCACCTGTAGTCCCAGCTACTTGGGAGGCTGAGGCAAGAGACTTGCTTAAGCCTAGGAATTGGAGGTTGCTGTGAGCTGTGATGCCATGGCACTGTACCCAGGGTAAGAGCTTGAGGCTCTGTCTCAAAAAAAAAAAAAAAAAATTGTAGATTAGTGCAGTGTTCTAATCTGTACTAACATATCTATACTCTGCCTTTCCTATTATTCCCTATTATATCCATTTTACATTGGCATAGCCTATTTGTTACAATTAATTAGGCAATACTGACACATAATTTACTATCTAAAGTCCATACTTTATTTTGATTTCCTTAGTTCTTACTGAATGTCCTTTATCTGTTCAAGGATCCTATCAGACACCACATTATATCTGCTGTTATGTCTCCTTGGGGTCCTCTTGAATTTTTCCCATTTCACCAAAGAAAAAGAAAATGACACAGAGAGGTTAAATAACTTGTACACACCTTGTAGTTGACTATATGGAATAGTCGGCCTCAAATCCAGGCAATCAGTTCACCATTGTACTAAATTATTGTCACCTTTATTGTGACAAGTAACAACTTGAATTACTTGTCATTGGTCCGGACAGCAGAGTGGCAGAGTGGGTGCATATCTGTCCCAGGTGGCTCCATGGCCTCTCCAGAGCCTGGCACAGTCAAAGAAGTCATTTTAAAAACTAGAACAGTAGCTCCTTGATTCTCAGACCCTTGAATAGATCCTGGAATAAACTGGGTGGCTTAACACAACCTACAATGATTCACACACAATCCAGAGGGCCAGAAGTCTGAAAACCGAGCTCTGAAGGACAATGGCTCCCGCGTCCTTCCCCGTGCCAGCCTGCCCTGGTGTTCCTAGACTTGGAGATGGCACCAACTTTGATGCTGCATCTTCACATGACCCTCCCCTCTATGGACTACTTCTCTATCAGTGTCACCGGATTTAGGGCTCACCCCAAAAATCCAGGATGTTCTCATCTCAAGATCCTTAACTTAATTACGTCTGCAAAAACTCTTCTTCAAGTAAGACCCCAATCATAAATTCTGGGAAGGTGAGCACATCTTTTGTATATTCCGCCTATTATCGGGTCTAGAAACGCACACAGGTGCGAGGATTAAATGATATAAAAAGACATAATATCCCACCATGGCAGGCACGTTTTGTAAAATGGAAGCCATCTTTATTTTCACTCTTTCGTACAATATTAGTTCTTCTGCTACAAGAGTGTTAACTTGGGTAAATGTCCCAAATGAAATAAACTCATTCATTCATGTCTAATTTATGAGTGCTGTCAACCTTCATAATTGCTTCATATTACAATCTTTTTAATTTCTAAGTTTCTGACTCTTAATCCTGCCAGGAACTTCACAAGGCTGGGTGAATTCAGTCGGTCCTTCCTTTTCTTGGTGGCTGAGGTGGGGCAGGGGTGAGGGGCGCCCTAAGTCCACACCTTCAGCTCGGGATAATTGTCAGAAACCTGAAACTTACACATCATCCCCTCACCAGCCAGGGTCCTGATGAATGAACTTCCTGTCTGTCGCCCACAGTGATAGACTTGCAGCAGGAAAAACAGCTGGGCTGCCTCAGCTGTCCTCTGCCCTTTTGTTACCCTCTGTGGTCACTGATGTAGCGCTCCCCTTCCTGTTCAGGATCTTTATCTACAGGGCAGCATTCCAGCTTGGTGCTGAGCACCCACCCCCGCCTACTCCACTACATCACACTGCTGCCCCACCTCTTGCCCGGCTGTGTCCTGTGGTCACCTCTTGCAGCCACAAGACTCTGAGCTGGCTTCACTGAATTCTTTTGTATTGGTCAGAGTCTTAGAATGTTAGGGCAGGAAAAGGCCTTAGGGAGCCAAGTCCAAAATCATTACATTATCTCTCCATTCCTTCTCTCACACAGTTGTCGAGGAGACACGCACTGGAGCATCTGCTTCAGCAAGGCACGCTGCTGGGTGCCAGTTACGGTTGCAACCTAGCTCAGGGCGCCGGCCACCCAGAGCTGACAGTGGGTCACTACACGCTGCCTGAGTAGATGTCTGTTTGGTCTCCAGTGAGCGCTGACAGCTTATGTGTTACCTAAACACAACCCTTCAATGCACCTGCTTTTAACCTGAGGTCTAGCTACTGACAGAACTTGGGGTGTCTTTGACCTTAGAAGGGGAAAATAAATTTATCTTCATTTGAACTAAGCTCAGACTGGAATTAAACATTTTCCTCCATTGTGAGTGCGGACAAGCCACTGTCATATCACCACTACCTGGAGCTATTACCAAGAGAAATCACACATATTTTTCACATCACTTTCAGTTGTTGCAGATAACTCAAAATGTCAACACTTAGCCCCAGGTCAAATCACAGTATTCATTACATCTGCCCGTGACCTCATTATTTAAAGTGTTAATAAAGAAGTACATGTATTACTACAACATAAATTTGTGTTTTTTTATTTTGATAACTGTGTTTTAATCTAATTTGCTTTCTTTCTAATTCTGTGTCTTTTAAGAATATTATAAGTGTTTTTTTCTGAAAAGGGACCCATACAGCCTATATTAAGTGTTAAAAGGGCCCATGCCACACCAAAACAAACAAACAAACAAACAAACAAAAAGGATCAGAAACCTTTAAGTAAGGAAAGGACACCAGTGCTGTAAGCTGAAGACCCTATTTCCAGACCTTCCCAAGCCCACTGAAATCTCACTCATCCTTTTATTTCTGAAAAGAGATTGGGATATATGATATACAGATCTAAACCACGTATTTGTTCCTGAATCACCCAACTAAATGTAAAAATTGACTCTGTGAAAAGTAAAACAAACATAACCTGGGATTCCAGCGTACTGTGTAGTGGTTGGAAGTTACATGGTCAACTTTTGGCATCTTTTGATGTTGGTTGGGCTGATACTTCCACATCTTCCTGAACCCCAAAGACAGAGCATGAGTTTTGAGATGGTACCAAGATGAGTCCCAGCAATGATTCCAAGGTTGACAATTAAAGCTTCTTGTGCACATAATTAATTCATTGATTTATGCATATCACAAATTCAACTTTTGTTCAACCCACACTTTTTCAGCTTTCTTGTAGGTGTAACACCAAATTACCTGTGGTGACTCACATCTGAATGTTCATACACCAATTGATGTTTTTTTCTGAAAAGGGACCCATAGTCTATATTAAATGCCAAAAGGGCCCATGCCACACCAAAACAAACAAACAAAAGGTTCAGAAACCCTTAAGTAAGGAAAGGACACCAGTGCTATAAACTGAAGACCCTATTCACATCTTAAGTTCAAGCTATTGAATGTTGGGTGTTACTCTGGGAGGTAGTCTTCCATTTGGAGAGCAGTACCATTTTTGTTTATTGAAGTTCCACCAGTAAATTGAATAATTTGTTAACCTAAGAATAAATTTGGCTCACTTAAATTTTTCAGGTAATCAGATGGGAAAATAAATGAGAAGAGGAGCCATCATGAACTTGGAAGTCACTGAGCTGCAAACAACACACATTTAGCCTCTCATGGATGTTCACTGAACTGTGCAAGAAAGAAAAGGGCAAAATTTAAAAACTAGTATTAGTAGCACACCACCAAAGAACATGAAAGGGCGGGATGAGATTGGGAATATAAATCCCTGGGATTAGAGTCTCCATTTCCTCATCTCATGTCCTTCTATGGCAGAGCTTTTATAAACTTAAGGTGCATACATTTTTGAGGAAAACAGACTGTCTGCTTTTAAATGAGCAACTTTTTTTTTTTTTAATTGTTGAATCATAGCTGAGTACATTAGTGCAATCAAGGGGTACAATGTGCTGGTTTCATATACAATCTGAAACATTTTCATCAAACTGTTTGACATAGCCATCATGTCATTTTCTTAGATAATGTATGAAGACATTTGTATTCTGCATTTAGTAAGTTTTGTCTGAACCCTTCTAAGATGCACCATAGGTGTGGCCCCACCATTTATCCTCCCTCCACCCATCCTCCCTCCTTCCCTCCCCTCCCTCGCCACTTTCCCCATATTCTTATGCTATAATTGGGTTATAGCCTTCATATGAAAGCTATAACTTAGCTTCATAGTAGGGCTGAGTACATTGGATACTTTTTCTTCCATTCTTGAGATATTGTGCTAAGAAGAATATGTTCCAGCTCCATCCATGTAAACATGAAAGAGGTAAAGTCTCCATCTTTCTTTAAGGCTACATAGTATTCCATGGCATACATGTACCTCAATTTATTAATCCATTTGTGGGTCGATGGGCACTTGGGCTTCTTCCATGACTTAGCAATTACGAATTGGGTTGCAATGAACATTCTGGTACAAAAGTATTTGTTATAATGTGATTTTTGGTCTTCAGGGTATATACTAAGTAAAGGAATTATAGGCTCGAATGGAAGGTCTATTTTTAGATCTCTAAGTGTTCTCCAAACATCCTTCCAAAAGGAACATATTAGTGTGCATTCCCACCAGCAGTGTAGGAGTGTTCCCTTTTCTCCACATCCACGCCAACATCTCTGGTTTTGGGATTTTGTGATGTGGGCTAATCTAACTGGAGTTAGGTGATATCTCAAAGTAGTTTTGATTTGCATTTCTCTGATGATTAAGGATGGTGAGCATTTTTGCATGTGTCTGTAGGCCGTGCTCATGTCTTCTTTAGAGAAGTTTCTCTTCAAGTCCTTTGCCCACCCTGAGATGGGATCACTTGTTCATTTCTTGCTAATATGTTTCAGTTCTCTGTGAATTCTGGTTATTAAACCTTTGTCGGAGGCATAACCTGCAAATATTTTCTTCCATTCTGAGGATGGTCTGCTTGCTATACTTACTACATTCTTGGCTATGCAGAAACTTTTTAGTTTGATCAGGTCCCAGTAGTGTATTTTAGATACTGCTTCAATTGCCTGAGGAGTCCTCTTCATTAAAATATTCACCCAAGCTGATTCCTTCAAGAGTTTTCCCTGCACTTTCTTCTAGAATTTTTATACTTTCATGTCTTAAATTTATGTGTTTAATTTAGTGAGAATCTATCTTAGTTAATGGTGAAAGGTGTGGGTCCAGTTTCAGTCTTCTACAGGTCGCTAGCCAGTTCACCCAGCACCATCTGTTAAATAGGGAGTCTTTTCCCCACTGAATGTTTTTAATTGGCTTGTCAAAGATCAAATAATGATAAGTAGCTGGATTCATCTCTTGGTTCTGTATTCTGTTCCAAACATCTACCTCTCTGTTTTTGTGCCAGTACCAGGCTGTTTTGATCACTATCAATTTATAGTAGAGTCTCAGGTCTGGTAGCGTGATTCCTCCTGCTTTGTTTTTATTTCTGAGTAATGTCTTGGCTATTCGAGGTTTTTTCTGATTCCATATAAAATGAAATATTATTTTTTCAATATCTTTAAAATATGACAAAGGAGCTTTAATAGGAATTGCATTAAAAGTATATATTGCTTTGGGTAGTATAGACATTTTAACAATGTTGATTCTTCCCAGCCATGAGCATGGTTTGTTTTTCCATTTGTTAACATTTTCAGCTATTTCTTTTCTTAAAGTTTCATAGTTCTCTTTATA
>CAUYON010132633.1:0-10605 GCA_963573935.1 Arctocebus calabarensis
GTGGCAGGCGCCTGTAGTCCCAGCTACTTGGGAGGTGGAGGCAAGAGACTCGCTTGAGCCCAGGAATTGGAGGTTGCTGTGAGCTGTGATGCCACAGCACTCTATCCAGGGTGACAGCTTGAGGCTCTGTCTCAAAAAAAAAAAATAATAATAATAATAATAGCCTCGCCTACCTTTAGGACATTGAGAATAGGCCTTGCTAGTCCCAGGAAGAGATTGGCTGAGTTGGTAATGGAGAAGGAACTAACCAGTACCTGTTGGTCTTTCCCTGCCTTTGCAAAGGCCCTAGAAGTTTGCCTGCTAGTTTGGCAATTTGCCTGGTTTAGTTTTTTTTAAGAATACATTGAGACTTTATTTTATTTATTTATTTTAATTTTTTATTTTTTCATTATCATTATTATTATTTTTTGCGGGTTTTGGCCGGGGCTGGGTTTGAACCTGCCACCTCTGGCATATGGGGCCAGCACCTTAATCCTTTTTTTTTTTTTTTTTTGAGACAGAGCCTCAAGCTGTTGCCCTGGGTAGAGTGTTGTGGCATCATAGCTCACAGCAACCTCCAATTCTTGGGCTCAAGCAAGTCTCCTGCCTCCGCCTCCCAAGTAGCTGGGACTACAGGCGCCCGCCACAACGCCCGGCCATTTTTGTTTTTGGTTGCAGCTGTCATTGTTGTTTGGCCGGCCCAGGCTGGATTCGAACCCGCCAGCTTAGGTGTATGTGGCTGGCGCCTTAGCCCGCTGAGCCACAGGCGCCGAGCCAGCACCTTAATCCTTTGAGCCACAGGTTCCACCCTGCCTGGTTTACTTTTTTATCACCACTAAGTAAGATGTTTGCTATGGGGTATTAGTAGGTGCCCTATGTAAGACTAAGGAAGTTCCCCTCTAGACTCTTTGCCAAGAGTCTTTTCTTGGTATGAATGAATATTGACTTTTATCAAATGCTTTTTTGGCACATTGATATGGTCATATTATCTTCTCTCTGTAATCTGTCAATGTGATCAATTTTATTGATATTTTTCTTTTTCTTTTTTCTTTTTTTATAACATAGTCTTGGCTCGGCGCCTGTGGCTCAACAGGTTAAGGCACAGGCCACGTACACCTGAGCTGGCAGGTTCGAATCCGGCCTGGGCCCGCCAAACAACAATGGTGGCTGCAACCAAAAAATGGCCGGGCGTTGTGGCGGGCGCCTGTGGTCCCAGCTACTTGGGAGGCAGAGGCAGGAGACTCGCTTGAGCCCAGGAGTTGGAGGATGCTGTGAGCTGTGATGCCATGGCACTCTGTCCAGGGTGACAGCTTGAGGCTCTGTCTCAAAAAAAAAAAAAAAGAAACATAGTCTTGCTCTGTCTCCCTGGCTGGAATACAGTGGCATGATTACAGCTCACTGCAAACTCAAACTCTTCAGCTCATGCCATCTTCCTGCCTCAGATGTCTGAATAGCTGAAACTACAGACACCCACCACAATGCTTGGTTAATTTATTTTTGGTAGAGACAGGGTTTCACTCTTGCTTAGGCTGATCTCAAACTCCTGACTTAATCCAGCTTTCCAGAGTATTGGGATTATAGGAGTGAGCCATTGCACATCATCAATATTTTCTTTTCTTTCTTTTTTTTTTTTTTTTTTTTTTTTGAGACAGAGCCTCAAGCTATCGCCCTAGAGTGCAGTGGCATCACAGCTCACAGCAACCTCCAACTGCTAGGCTCAAGCAATTCTCCTGCCTCCGTCTCCCAAGTAGCTGGGACTACAGGCGCCTGCCACAAGGCCCAGCTATTTTTTGGTTGCAGCTGTCATTGTTGTTTGGCAGGCCCACGCTGGATTCAAACCTGCCAGCTCAGGTGTATGCGGCTGACACCTTAGCCACTTGAGCCACAGGTGCCGAGCCCACCAATATTTTCTAATTTTTAAATTTGGGTTTTTTTTTTTTTTTTTTTGAGACAGAGCCTCAAGCTGTCACCCTGGATAGAGTGCTGTGGCATCACAGCTCACAGCAACCACCAATTCCTGGGCTCAAGTGAGTCTCTTGTCTCTGCCTCCCAAGTAGCTGGGACGACAGGCGCCCGCCACAATGCCTGGCCATTTTTTGGCTGCAGCCACCATTGTTGTTGGTGGGTCCCTGGCTGGATTTGAACCCGCCAGCTCAGGTGTACGTGGCTGACGCCTTAGCCACTCGAGCCACAGGCGCCAAGCCCACCAATATTTTCTAATTTTTAAATTTTTATCTTTTATTTCTTTTGGAAACGAGGTCTCACCCTCACCCAGGCTGGAGTGCAGTGGTGCAATCATAGCTCACTAAAGCCCTACATTTCTGAACTCAGCTGATCCCTGCTTTAGCCTTTCAAGAAGCTGAGACTACAGACATGTGCCACCACACCTCAGCTGCTATATGATTTTTTTCAAAATAATAAACTATGCACTTTGGAATAAAGTCAACTTAATTAAACCTATTACCCTTTTTACATATTGCCAGAGTCAGTTTTCAGCAACCTCCAACTCTTGGACTCAAATAATTCTCTTGCCTCAGCCTCATAAGTAGCTGGGACTACAGGCGCCCACCACAAGTCTTGAACCTGTGAGCTTAAGCAATCCACCTGCCTCAGCCTTCCAGAGTGCTAGGGTTATAGGCGTGAGCCACCGCGCCCAGCCCCTAAAGTGTAATTTCTTTCTTTTTTCTTTTTGTTAGAGACAGAGTCTCACTTTATCGCCCTAGGTAGAGTGCCATGGCGTCACACAGCTCACAGCAACCTCCAACTCCTGGGCTTAGGCGATTCTCTTGCCTCAGCCTCCCAAATAGCTGGGACTACAGGCGCCCACCACAAGGCCCGGCTATTTTTCTGTTTTGCAGTTCGGGGAGGTCAGGTTTGAACCCGCCACCTTCGGTATATGGGGCTGGCGCCCTACTCAATGAGCCACAGGTGCCGCCCAAAAAGTGTAATTTCTTTTCCACATCCTGTTCTTTTTTTTTTTTTTCCTTTTTTCTTTTTCTGAGATAGTCTCATTCTGTTGCCCAGGCTAGAGTACTGTGGCATCAGCTAAGCTTACAGCGATTTCAAACTCCAGGGTTCAAGGGATACTCCTGCCTCTACCTCCTGAGTAGCTGGGACTATAGGTACTCACCACAATGCCCAGCTAAATTTTCTATTTTCTTTTTTTTTTCTGAGATGGAGTCTCACTTTGTCACCCTCAGTAGAGTGCTATGGCCTTACAGCTCACAACAACCTCCAGCTCTTAGGCTAGGGTGATTCTCTTGCCTGGGACTACAGGCACTTGCCATGGTGCCCAGCTATTTTTGTTGCAGTTGCCACTACTGTTTTAGCTGGCTGGGGCTGGGTTCCAACTTGTCACCCTCAGTATATGGGACCGGCACCCTACCCAGTGAGCCAAAGGCACTGCCCTTTTTTTTTTTTTTTGAGACAGAATCTCACTATGTCGCCCTCAGTAGAGTGCTATGGTGTCACAGCTCACAGCAACCTCAAACTCTTGGGATTAAGTGATTCTCTTGCCTCAGCCTCCCCAGTAGCTGGGACTACAGGTGCCCACCACAATGCACAGATTTTTTTTTTTTTTAAGAGACAGAGTCTCACTTTGTCACCCTCAGTAGAGTGCTGTGGTGTCACAGCTCACAGCAACCTCCAGCTCTTGGGCTTAGGTGATTCTCTTGCCTCAACCTCCTGAGTAGGTGGGACTACAGGAGCCTGCCACAATGCCCTGCTATTTTTTTGTTGCTGTTTGGCCTGGGCCAGGTTTGAACCCACAACCCTTGGTATATGGGGTCGGCACCCTACTCACTGAGCCACAGGTGCTGTCCCACGCACAGATATTTTTTTGTGTTGCAGTTGTTACTGTTGTTTAACAGGCCTAGGCCAGGTTCGAATCCACCAGCCCCAGTGTATGTGGCTGGCGCCCTAACCGCTGACCTACGGGCGCCAAGCCCAAATTTTCTATTTTTAGGAGAAACAGGCCTGCTCTTGCTCAGGCCATTCTTGAACTCCTGAGCTCAAGAAATCCTCCTGCCTCAGCCTCCTAGAATACTAGGATTACAAGTGTGAGCCACCGTTCCCAGCCCTACACACTGTTCTTACTGGGTTTTGGAATCACTATTACACTAAAAATGAGTTGAAAAGCTAGGTGCAATGGTACAGCTCCTTGGGATGCTGAGGTGGGATTGCTACAGTTCAGGAGTTTGAGATCAGGCTGAGCAACATAGTAAGATCTGGTCTCAAAATAATTTATATCCCCTGAAAGAGTTAATATAAAATTGAAATTACTTCTTCTTTTTTTTTTTTTCTTTTTTTTTTGCAGTTTGTTGGCCAGGGCTGGGTTTGAACCTGCCATTTCTGGCATATGGGGCCAGCACCCTACTCCTTTGAGCCACAGGTGGCACCCTGAAATTACTTCTTTCTTGAATGTTTGATAGAAAAAACAAATGTTTGTTTGCTATTGAAGGTTGTCCCATAATGTTGGTGATAGTAGAGAATGAAACTTGAAAATTGGGCTGGACATAGTGGCTCATACCTATAATCCCAGCACTCTGGGAGGCCAAGGCTGGAGCATCACTTGAGCTCAGGTGTTCAAGACCAGCATGAGCAAGAGCAAGACCATGTCTCTACTAAAAACAGAAAAACTACCCGGGTGTGGTGGTGGGTTCCTTTAGTCCCAGTTATTTGGGAGGCGGAGGCAGGAGGATTGCTTGATTCCAGGAGTCTGAGGTTACTGTGAGCCAGATGGATGCCGGGGCACTCTAGAGTGGGAAACAGAGTGAGGCTCTGTCTTAAAAAACAAAAGAAAGAAAGAAACTTGAACAGTGAAAATCGTTTAAACAAGGAAAATATATATTACTTCACACATCACAAAAAGTTCAGAGGTAGGTGGTTCAGGAATGGCTAATCAGCAGCTCATTAGGGAGGGAAATTCATTCTGGCCATTCTCAGGTATGAGCTCCTTTTATCATGGTTACAGCTGCTCTAGCTTTCACTGCATAGTGGTTAAGAGTGTTGATTTTGGGCTCGGCACCTGTGGCTCAACGGGCTAAGGCGCTAGCCACGTACACCTGAGCTGGCGGGTTTGAATCCAGCCCGGGCCCGCCAAACAACAATGACGGCTGCAACCAAAAAATGGCCAGGCGTTGTGGTGGGTGCCTGTGGTCCCAACTACTTGGGAGGCAGAGGCAGGAGACTCGCTTGAGCCCAGGAATTGGAGGTTGCTGTGAGCTGTGATGCTACAGCATTCTATCCAGGGTGATAGCTTGAGGCTCTGTCTCAAAAAAAAAAAAAAAAAGTGTTGATTTTGGCCAGGTACAGTGGCTCATGCCTGCAATCCTTGCACTCTGGGAGGCTAAGGCGGGTGGATTGCCTGAGCTCACAGGTTGGAGACCAGCCTTAGCCCGAGTGAGACCTTGTGTCTAAAAATAGCCTGGCATTGTGGTGAGTGCCTGTAGTCCTAGCTACTTGGGAGGCTGAGACAAGAGAATTGCTTGAGTCCAGGAGTTTGAGGTTGCTGTGAGCTATAATGCCATGGCATTCTGCTGAGGGCAACAAAGTGAGATTCTATCTCGGAAAAACAAAATTAGCTTAGTAGGCTTGGAGCCTGTGGCTCAGCGGGCTAAGGCGTCAGCCACATACACCTGAGCTGGCGGGTTCAAATCCAGCCCAGGCCCGCCAAACAACAATGACGGCTGTAACCAGAAAATGGCCAGGCGTTGTGGCGGGCGCCTGCAGTCCCAGCTACTTGGGAGGCGAAGGCAAGAGACTTGCTTGAGCCCAGGAATTGGAGGTTGCTGTGAGCTGTGATGCTACGGCACTGTATCCAGGGTGACAGCTTGAGGCTCTGTCTCAAAAAAAAAAAAAAAAAAAAAAATTAGCTTAGTAAAGGACCAACTCCAGCCATGTGTAATCCTCTAGACTTAAGACCCGTAGATAAAGTGCCCATGTGGAGACTCCCAAGGGAGTTCTTCAGTTCTTTCCCCCTTCCAGAAGCTCTGATGCTTTTCTGTATTCCTTTTTAATTTCTAATAAAAGTCCTATCTTACTGGAAAAAAAAATTAGCTTATCTAACTCTATTCTTACACAAGTCAGGAAACTTTTCTTCCAGGGTCCTTAAATAGAAGTCCCTTAGCCAACTTACCTTCATATCTTAATTTCTAGAATTACAACAAGTGCCCATTCCCAGCCAGTTGTGGACTCATGATTTAGTTTGGAGTAATTGGGATTCTCCTCTGAGACCAGGTGGTGATCTGATCTCCCCTGAAACACAAGACCACCAGATACCTCAACAAAATCTGGTTTCTGTTCATAAGAAGAAGCTGGAGTGGTCATGATGGTGGGGGTCTGGTGCCACACAGGAGGGGCAATGGAGTCCCCATTCCTAATGATTCTTTCTGGGATTCCTTGGGCACTCAGATAATTACCCCTTACCCACCATTTTCCTACCATACCATACTTTACTTAGCACTTTTCAATCATGCATTATCTCATTTGGTCCTAGAGCCACCCTTTAAGCAGTCTTGTTATCCCCATTTACGGCTGATGCTACCAGAGTCAAGGCCCTTACCCAGTTGTGTGTATACTTATGTATGTGTGTGTGTGTGGACTTGGGAGGCTGCATATACATAATTGGGACAGAGCCAGGTTCTGTGACTCAAGATGAAGAGTTCAGACTCAAAGTTCTGTCCTTTTATTTTCTTCCATAAATTTCCAATTGTCTGCTGTTTGTATGCCACCTTCCCAATTGCCACATCCTTGTGTCCCCTCTGCTATGTCTATTTAATATTTTATTTATTTTTTCTTTCTTTTCTTTTTTTTTTTTTTTTTTGTAGAGACAGTCTCACTTTATCGCCCTCGGAAGAGTGCCCTGGTATCACACAGCTCACAACAACCTCCAACTCCTGGGCTTAGGCGATTCTCTTGCCTCAGTCTACCTAGTAGTTGGGACTATAGGCACCCGCCACAAAGCCTGGCTATTTTTCTGTTTTGCGGTCAGCCAAGGCTGGGTTTGAACCTTCACCATCCACCTTTGGTATATGGGGCCGGTGTCCTACTCGATGAGCCACAGGCACTGCCCTAATTAATAATTTTAAAAATAATCGTTTTTCCGGACTTGGCGCCTGTGGCTCAAGTGGCTAAGGCACAAGCCACGTACACCTGAGCTAGCGGGTTCGAATCCAGCCCAGGCCCACCAAAAAACAACAATGACGCTGCAACCAAAAAATAACCAGGCATTGTGGCGGGTGCCTGTAGTCCCAGCTACTTGGGTGGCAGAGGCAGGAGAATCGCTTGAACCCAGGAGTTGGAGGTTGCTGTGAGCTGTGATGCCACAGCACTCTACCCAGGGGGACAGCTTGAGGCTCTGTCTCAAACAAACAAAATAATAATAATAGTTTTTCAGATGGCGCCTGTGGCTCAAAGGAGTAGGGTACCGGCTCCACATGTTGGAGGTGGTGGGTTCAAACCCAGTCCCAGCCAAAAAGTGCAAAAAAAAAAAAAAAAAAAGTTGGGAGTTGTGTGACACCACAGCACTCTACTGAGGGTTATAAAGTGAGACCTCTGTCTCTACAAAAAAAAAAAATAATAATAGTTTTTCATTAGGCTTGGCACCTGTAGCACAGCGCCAGCCACACATCGATGGTGGCGGGTTCAAACGCATCCCGGGCCAGCTAGACAACAATGACAGCTGCAACGAAAAATAGCCAGGCGTTGTGGCAGGCACCTGTAGTCCCAGCTACTTGGGAGGCTGAGGCAAGAGAATCGCTTAAGCCCAATAATTTGAGGTTGCTGTGAGCTGTGACGTCATGATAGTCTACCAAGGGCAGCATAGTGAGACTCTTGTCTCAAAAAAAAAAAAGTTTTTCATTATATTAAAAGGAAACTTGGGGCGGTGCCTGTGGTTCAAGGAGTAGGGGCCCAGCCCCATATCCCTGGCCAAAAAAAGTTAAAAAAAAAAAAAAGGGGGTGGCTCCTGTGGCTTAAAGGAGTTGGGCGCTAGCCCTATATAATGGAGGTAGTGGGTTCAAACTTGGCCCCGGCCAAAAACTGCAAAAAAAAGTCATATCTTAATAACATCTTAGGATTCCTCCACTATGTAGGATCATCATAGTCATCCACGTTGGACTGGGAGTTCTGAAAAGGGAGGTCTGAGGTGAGGTGGCTCACCCCTGTAATCCTAGCACTTTGGGAGGCCTAGGTAGGTAAATTGCTTGAGCTTATGAGTTTCAGACCAGCCTGAACAAAAGTGAGACCCCTCCACCCCTCCTAAAAATAGAAACACTGAGACAAGAGGATCTCTTGAGCCCAAGTTGGAGGTTTTAGGCCTGGACACTCTACTCAGGGTGCCCAAATGATACTGTGTATCAGAAAAAAAAAAAAAAAAATTGAAAAGGGAGGTTTCTCTGATCTATGTCCAACATGGGCACCTGAAAGCCTGCCTGAGGCATGGAAGGCACTTGACAATGCACTTGATTGTTAATAATCACAGCTCTCTGGCTTGGCCCCTGTAGCTCAGGGGCTAGGGCACCAGCCATATACACTGGAGCTGGCGGGTTCAAACCTAGCCCAGGCCTGCCAAATAACAATGACAACTACAAGCAAAAAATAGCCAGGCTTTGTGGTAGGCACCTGTATTCCCAGCTACTTGGGAGGCCGAGGCAAGAGAATCACTTAAGCCCAGAAGTTGGAGGTTGCTGTGAGCTCTGACGCTACAGCACTCTACCAAGGGCAGCGTAGTAGACTGTCTCAAAAAATAATAGTAATAATAATAATAATCACTGCTGTCTGTTCAGCCTGGCATCGCTGTTAATCTCAGCATTCACCATGTGAGATAGGTGTTATTACCATCCCCATTTTGCAGATGAGAAGGCTGGGACAGCAAGGTTGAGTAACTTGTCCAGATTCACGTAAATAGCTAGTAATTAGCAGATGTAAGGACCAATGTAAATCCAGAGGCCAGGCCTATGAGGAGGAAATCTTCCTAGCAGAGAGCCAGAAGACAGATCTCTTTGCCAGGTGTTTTGGTATGGCAGGATACCTTTCCACACTGGAGGCCTAGAAGCTTCCTTCACGCTTACCTGTGGAAAAAGAATCTCAAACAGAATGACGGAATAGGAAAGCCTCATTTATTTAGAATCCAAATGGCCAGAAAGAGGGAGAAAAAAAGCAAATGTGTAAATGCATGGGTTGTATTCTTATTTTATGAGAAGAGACTTGACAGGTTCAGGCCACCACCCGAGGTTTGCTTTCACAAGAGACTTAGGAGTTAGAAATTGCAAACTGATCTTTGTCCCTCAAATCTACCCTGTAGACTTCATGTGTGGTTTGCATTGTTGTTTCTCAACTGAAGCAGTAGAGGTTTTGTATTTGAAGAAATATTTTTTTTGGTAAGCAGGGAATATATGGCCACACTCATTTCCGTGGTATGACTGAGGACTAGAGCTGAGCACCACCTCCTGGGCTTTGGATGGCACATAGGCTGCTTGTGTGCTGTGTCTAGCCTCACCACTCCCCCCCTGCTCCCTTTCAATGTATAAATTGTTATTTGTCATGTGGCTTATGTTGGTATTTTTCTTATATCCAGTTTGTTTTATTCATTCTTAAAAGATTTATTAAACATCTGCTATGAGTCGGGTACCATTGTGTTTTGGTGGGGCGCTGTAGGTGCAGACAAATTGTACCCAAAATATATAAGTAAAGTATATACTATATTCGTGACTAGTGATAAGCAGAAAATAAAGCAGTGAAAGGAGATAGGAAGCGTCAGGGCTGGGGAGCTGGCATTAAAACTTTAGGTAGGATAGGCGGCGCCTGTGGCTGGTAGGGCGCTGGCCCCATATGCCGGAGGTGGCGGGTTCAAACCCAGCCCCAGCCAAAAAAATAAATAAATAAATAAAAAATAAATAAAAGTAAAACTTTAGGTAGAATGGCCAGGAAAGTTTGTAAGAGGAATGACCCCAGGAGGTGAAGCAGTGAGGCTAGTGGATATCCGGAGGCAGAACTTGCCAGGCAGACAGAACAGCAGAGAGAACAGGTATGCCTGGCAGGTTCCAGAGCAGTATAGCCAAAACAAAGTGAGAGAGTAGTGGGAAAGAGGGTGGGGGTGCAGATCATGTAGGACCTTGGCAGTGACTCCAAGTGTAATGGGGAGCCATTAGAGAGCTGCTTTGTTGAGATTAGACTGGAGGGGGCAAGGGTGGGTCAAGGAGACTGGCAGGAGCCTACCCCTGTCATCCAAGTTAAGAGGTGACACAACTTGTACTAGGTGGTAGCAGTGGAAATAGAGAAAAGAAAAGGACTGGAGATGTATTTTGGACAGAGAGCCAGACAGAAATGGGTAATAGGTTGGATGTTAAGGATCAGTAAGGTTAAGAAAGAATTGAGTTTGAACTAGAGAAGTAGCAGAGAAGGAGAAGGTATGAGAATAGATTCTGGAGATTTTTTTTTTTTTTTTTTTTTTTTGAGACAGAGCCTCAAGCTGTCACCCAGGATAGAGTGCTGTGGCATCACAGCTCACAGCAACCTCCAATTCCTGGGCTCAAGCGAGTCTCTTGCCTCCGCCTCCCAAGTAGCTGGGACCACAGGCGCCCGCCACAGCGCCCGGCCATTTTTTGGTTGCAGCCGTCATTGTTG
>CAUYON010132635.1:0-13667 GCA_963573935.1 Arctocebus calabarensis
TTCCTGTTTTAGTTAGTATGTCCCTCCCCAAACGGGGAGCAGGACTTTCAGGGATGATTAGGGAGGCATGAGAGAACAGCAAGTCATCCCAATTGCAGCTTAGAGGCTGGGAGAAAAATGTGGTAACCGGCTGTCCAGACATCCCTTGTATAGTTATGGATTTGAGAGATAAAAGACCAGGATTAGAGAGAAGTACAGAAAAGGTTGCTCCAGTGTTCAAAAGAAATTTTCTCTTGTGGCGCTCCACTATGAGGCAAACCTGGGGCTCTTGAGGGGTGATGACACAAGCTGGAGCCATGAGAATTTGCCCTGGGCACTCTCAGTCCAGTTTGGGCTCTGATGGGGTCACTGTCCCAGGAGGCCTTCACCTCTGGGGACAGGCCACCCTCCAGGGGTCACCCTTGCATTCTGGACAAGGGCCAGCTGGCTTGCCTAGCCAGTGGTACTGCTGGGGGCAGTCTTCTCTGAAGTGGCCAGTCTGACCACATTGGAAGCATTTGTTTTTCGCTCCTCTGGTTTCCCTCTGCCCCTGAAGGCTGCTTGTTTGTCAGAGCGCCATTATTAGAGCTGTCATTCTTTTCTGTTCCTTTCTCTCTTTTTCGTCCAACCTTTCTCCTTTCTCTCTTTTTCGTGACTTTTATATAGATAATTTGGAGAGCATGGATTTGAGGTCTCTATTATCATTATAGTTTTAAAAGGGGGTCAAGGTATTTTTCTCATTGTGAGATATACTACCATAGATGTGTGCAAATTCAGATTCCATATCCTGGTTAAAATACAAGCCCCCAAAGAAGGTAACCTCCTTTAGCTTTGGATGGGTGTCTCAGTTTATTTGGTATGGTGTAGTTATTTTCCTATTTTAATCCATAAAGATATAGCTTTGTGGTCCCCAACCCCAGGGCCATAAACTGCTACCCACCTGTCCATGGAGGGAAGCTGGGAAGCTTCACCTATGTTTACAGCCATTTTTATCCCTGGCATCACTGCCAGAGCTCTGCCCCGTTGTCAGGCTACCCTCCAACCCCCATCTGTGAAAAAATTGTCTTCCATGAAACTGGAAGAAACTGTCCCTGGTGCCAAAAAGATTGGGGACTGAAGATATACTAGGTAGAACTAAATGTGGATATGAAAAAGTAAAGTATAATGATAGTATTAATATCACAGTTGTAAGTGTAGAAATAATCTTTGTATAGTTAATAGTGGGATGTGCAATATTTTTGTTGATTTGTCGCATTTGATCTAAAACATGGAATTGAAAATGTGCAAATGATAATAGATTTGTAATTTTATTTTTATAAAATAGTATTTATTGTGAAACAGTCTTAAAAGTACAGAAAACTTATGAGTACAGGACATATTTTTCCCCATTCATGAGTTGCTTGCTGAACTAATGCCCCCTCACACCTGGATACTTCAGTGAAAATTTTCTACAAACAAAAACATTTTCTGAAAAATTTTACTGCAGCTATCAAAATAGGAAATTTACATCCCTACATTTCTAATCCTCACACCCTATTCATGTTCCTCTAACTGTCCCAAATGTGTCTGAAGGGACAGGTTCAGAGTTGTGTGCTGAATTTAGCTGTCACGTGTCACTGGGCTCTGTCATCTTGGAATAGTTTCTCTGCCTTTTCTTGATTCTTGTTCTGGATGCGTAGAGGCAGCTGGCCAGTTATTTTGTAGAAACTGCCTCGATGTTGGCTTATCTGTTATGTCCTTGTGATGGAATTCAGGTCTTGACATCTTTGACAGGTTTAGATCACAAACATGATGCCATCTTCTCATTGCATGCTGTATAATTTCAGATTTCCCCTTTACTCACAGTGTGTGGTTTAATCAGGAAGTACTTTATAGAGTAGTATTTTGAGAGTACCCTATATATTCTGTTCCTCATCAAACTTTCGATTTATTCATTTACTCTCTGATATAGGCCTACACTCATGGTTTCCAATTTTATACAATGGATTATAGTCTGCCACTACATTTATTTACATTCTGCTTCAGTTATCCCAGACACTGCCAGCGGAAGCTCTTCAAGCAGCTCCTGTGTGTATTGACATGCCCTCATTATTCTTTAAGCAAATTCTTGATTTTCAACATGAGATAGTTCAGGCCCTTCTCGTACCTTTCTCTCCTCCAGCCAGGAATCAGCCACTTTGTTGGGAGTCTAGTGGACCCCAACCCAGGACACTGGCCAGGAAGGGAGATGACGCTCAGGAAAAAAAAGAGAAACTTACACCAATTAAACTTAGTGCATAAAAGCAGAAGCCTGTAAGGGCATACACTGTTTCAGGTGCCTGGTGGCAGCACAAGAACAATGTAGCATCTGTCCTGTTTCCCAGAGTCTTTGTATTGGGTACGTAACAGACAATACATGCAAGAATGCACAGCAGTCAAGGTTAAGAATAAGTGGGGAGATTACAGCTCCCAGGAAGGTTGGGTAAAGGATAAACAGGGACATAGGATACAGGAACATCTGAAGTGGCCAGATGACAGTGAAAGTGGAAGAGAGAGAGGGAGGAGAGAAAGTCTCATCTCCTCAGATAGGTATCTCAGCTTCTCTACCCTAAACTACTAGCTGATGGCCTCAGCTACACTGCTGATTTCCCCATGCAGGGATAGTCACAGAGATATTCCCTTGGCTGAGCACTTTACATTGAGTTGGAAGGTCCGTGAAGAATTCAGCCTGTCCACCTCCCACACCACTTCACCAGAAGACTGTGGTACTTAAAAAATAAGATCTGAGTTGCAATCATGGTGTGCTGCCTGCAGAACTTCTCAAAAAGGAAGGACGGGAAATCTGTCATGTCTGTACATGTCCATGTATGTGCAAACACACATACAGACTCAAGCACCAATGTATGTACACCGGTAGTTATTCACATATGCATATTCAAGAGACTGAAAAAATTAGTTCACATACACTGGTGCAAAAAATGTGTAAATATTTTAAGAAAGGAAAAAACTATTAAAATTGTACTAATATATACTGATAACATCTGCTATCTTGTACATTGTATCTTATCTCTCTTGTAATTGCAGAAGTCAAATGTGACTTGAGTACTACAATTTTAATACATTTTTTCCTTTCTTAAAATTTGTATATGTTTTTTGGGCATCCTCTACATATGGCTGATGCCAATCCAACACAAAAGAGAATTTCTGTATTTGCAACTCCTCATTACTATAAGGAGAAACCTGGTGCCCACTGGGTGTAGGGTATGCTCTTATTTTATCAACTCCCCCATGTGTGCCAATCTCACAAAGGCCTAGGCCGTATTAACACCCTGCTTAGCCTGCTTGGGCTCTGATACCAATGAGGTTAACTTTATCTATTAACTTGGCTGGGCTAAAGGATGCTCAGATAGCTGGTAACACACTGTTCCTGGGTGTGTTGATGAAGGCGTTTCTGGGAATGCTAGCATTTGAATCAATATACTGAGTAAAGAAGATGATTTTCAACAATGAGGGTAGCATCACCCAGTCCCTTGACGGCCAAAGTGGAACAAAAAGGTTGCGAAGACCTTTGATACTATTGGGCCACTGGCTCTCAGGCCTTCAGGCTTGAGCTGGACACCACTAATGGCTTTCCTGAGCCTCTAGCTTGCAGGCAGCAAGTCTTGTGACTTCTCAGCTTTCATAATTATGTGGATCCATCCCTTGTCTTAAGACCAATACATGTCCTATTGGTCTGTTTCTTTGGAAAAATCCTGGCTAATAAATATAATCACCCCTTCCAGGGAGACCCTGGTCACTCATTCTGGGTCTGGCTGTTTTTGTGTGGATGCCCTTCTCACCATGCCCACCTACCCCTGCTCTGCCACCCCAGGCTACCCTGAGCAGGTGCTAATCCTGTCCTAATCCTCCTGCAGGGCTCTCACACCTTATCCAGGATCTCTCCTAGGCCACCTCAGCCCACACAAATGTCCTTATCATGACCTGGGCCCCAGACACCACTCTGAGCCCTAGAAGCCCTCTGCCCCACCTTGCCCCAGTGCAGACCCCCACCTCATTTAGACCACCAAATGGTGTGTGATGCACTGCAGTGGATCATTTAAAGATGGGGTGGGCAGAGGAAGAAAGCATTAGGGGAGGAAACAACCAAAGCCTTTGTTACTCAGAACCAGAGAGGGATCACCTTGTGTTTTGCAGTAAGGGTTTGTGCTTTCAGAAGTTGCAGGGATGAAGGGTCAAGGCTGCTTGGTCAAGGACTTACTGGAGGGGTGCTGCCATACACGCCAGATGTGGCAGCTGGATGGGTCCATGAGACTTCAGTGGAAACAGCAGGGCCCCCCTCCCCTTTGAGCACTAAAGCTCTAGAGAATAGGCAGTATGTGTGTGTAGATGAGGCTGCAGCTGTGTGCCTAAGTGTGTGTACCCAGCACACACCCCCCAGGCGAGCCTGTAGGAAAGCCAGCCATGCAGTATATGCTCAATGTAGGTTTAGGGAATTCCACTGTGTTTTAAAAACATGGCATTGGCATGTTCTGCTCCAGGCTGAAATCTGAGCATGTCCCAGTGAGGAGCAAGCTGGGCATTGGAGCTTTCGGCCAACCCCCTGGGCTCTCACTGCACGACCTTGGTAGTGGTTGCTCTTGACATGCTCTGAACATGTGACACCAGTGACAGCCCCGACTCCTCAGCTGGCATCATGGGTGGATGGTGAAAACTCTTTCAAAGCACATGTGAAATCCAGCTGTCAGGCAACCTTCAATGGCACACAAAGCCGGATACCTGTCCAGGGGTTGTGACTTCATTTGCCTGGCTTCCGACCTGGAATGAACAGTTGTATTTGTGTGTGACTTCGCAGCATTCCTGTGACATTACTACTGTAGTATCCCCGAGGTACAACAGTTAGAGAATTAAGTGGGGTGAGCCAATGTAAAGGGAAGTTTTGTTTCTTGCATCTGCATTTGTGCAGAAGTGCCCCTTCCCATCTCGGGTGGAGCCTGAGGCTTTGCTCTGGGACCGCTGCGGCTCTGCGGCTTTACGGAGCAGGCCGGTGTGGGCAGCTCTCACTGCTCTGCTTCCCGGGCAGAGGCCTATCTGGTCCTCCCAGAAAAGCTTTCTGAGTAATAATACCCACGTACTCACGTTCTTCTCCCTCGGCCCGTCTCCAGCTTCAATCCCAGTTTATCCAGAGGCTCCCAGTGTAGCCCGGTCCTGCCATCCCTGGGCCCCAGAGTCGGCACACACAGCTCAGCATCTACCCCAACCCCCGAGGGTATGTTCTCCTCCTTTATATTTTCCTCTCTGGGATCATAACCTCCGTAGAACAGGAGTCCTGTCTGAGAATTCTCTCCTGGGTCTTGAAAGTCCGATTATCAGGCCAGAGAAAAAGTGGCTTCTTAGTAAACATTTGCGACCTTTGCTCTGACCTGCATCCCCATGTGCAGACAGCAGTTCGCTGGAAGAGTAGGGATGGCCAGGGACACTCAGAAAGCCGAGATCATGATGTTTCCACACGTGATTTTGGTGCTAAATTAAAGTTCTTTGCTAAATACTGCCTGGTGCTCCGGTGTTCGCAAGGGCGAATGGTGGCCGGCTGGTAGGGTCAGTTTCAGAATATGGTGAAAAAATTTTGACCTGCCAGTAAGGGCAGGTTTGCATTGCCCCACTGGCCTGATAATTTACACTGGTTTATGCTCTTCTCGGTGACTGCTGGTGGGAGACACACAGTTTCTAGATTGACTGACAGTTGGTCAGCACTGAGTGCTCTGAAGACCCAGATTTATTTCTTAGGGTCTTATCCTGGTTTTATCCTGTTCTTTTCAGGACAGTTTGGATCAGTGTCCCTGCCCTCCTTCATGTATCTTTGGGATGAGGAGAAGAAGTGGGGATTTAAGAGAAGGTGCCATGGAAGAAGAAAAGGAACCTGCTGGCCACAGTGGGTGCCAGTCGATGAGTGAGCATGCTGAAGGAGGGAGGGGACCTTTCTCACCTGGACTCCAGGCCACACAGGGTGATAGTCCTCAGATGAGTGACTAGCCTGAAGAAGGGAGGGGACCTTCTTCACCTAGAAATTTGTCATGGATGTTCGACTCTGACTCTGATCGTCTGCCGCTGAGCCATCGTGTGCCACCATCTACTTGGTAATGGACATGGCTCAGCAGAGTGTGCTTCAGCCCGAATCTTCACTCCTCATTTAAAGACGCGGGCTGGGCAGCAACACAGCCTGGGCCAGGGAGAGCAGTTGGCCCGTTATTAGTCATTATCTGTCATACCTGTGGATGTCAGGGCCAGGACTCGTACACTTGGAATCACAGAGAGAATTCGCACATTCGGGCCTTTGTTCCCAACCACTGAGGCCGTCATCCTGTCCCACGCAGCCTTCAGGTCTCTGGAAGCTCTGTCAGCCACTGTCCTGCCCACCACTTCGTTCTCAGATCCCTCCCCCACAGCGTCTGTGTTCCTTGCTTCTGGGTGGCCTTGTGATTGTGCACAAATCCATGGCTTGCTTTTGCTCTCCTTGGATATGGGGGCACCATTTTGGATGAGATCTGTGTCTTTCTACTTCATTTTAGCTGTCCATTTTTAAATCAAATATGTGTTGCAGTTCAGTTTAAAAAATATTTGTCTAGTGCATCTCCTGAGCCATCTCTCTGACTGGGACAGAGACACCCCATTCGTGACGGTCGGCCACACAGGACGAGCTTCCAGTTCCATCTACGCTGAAGTGAGTTGGAGGGGAGAGAAGAGGATTTTCCTTACGGCCTTCCCTTCCCCAGCACGCTCCACGCTTGGCGTTAGCTACATTTCTTGCCCTGTCCTGTGAGCCAGGCTGTGGCAAAGCCCTCCCTGGCATTCTCTCATTGAGCCTCTTAGCTGTACCCCTATGAAGTATGGCATGATCACTCCCACTTTACAGATGAAGAAACTAAAACTCAGGCTCAGAGAGGTTGTACAGCTTTAAGTACCTAACGCACCGGGCACGGAAGAGAAGTAAGTGCATCTCCCAAGGACGCAAAACAGTAAGTGATGGAGCCAGGACCTCTGGGACTCTGTAGTCACAGGGGGATGAATGGATGATCCACACTTATGGCTGTGAGGCTTCAGGTACATGTTTGTAGGGATAAGATATATAGATCTTAACTTCAGGCCAGAAAGGATAGTTTATAACTAAGTACTAAGATAGATCAGGGATGATGAATTTATGCTCCGAGAAGTCTTTGTGATTCAATCAAATCCCATCATCTCAAAAATTGCCCAAAGCCACAAAAAAGCTACAACACAGTCAACCCAGCACACAGCTCGAGGTTACCTTGGTGCCAATCCCTCATTCCTTTAGATAGCTCCTCCTGTCTTGCTGGCTTTTCAGAACCAAACATTATTAGTGTTTTAGAATTCCATGACAAGATACAGGTTTTGGTCAGAGAGAGACTGGGTAGTGCACTTCAGGGCAGGGGGCAAGGCTGGCTCACTGATGGGCAAGTTGCTCCTCACCCTGAATTATGTGGCTGTATCTGAATGTGTCTGCAAGGTGCAATGTCTTACCAAAAATGTGCAGTGTCAGTCTGAACTGGTATTTACAGATGGAAAAGATGTAATTAGTGGGGCAATCTGGTTAAATGAATATTGTGCCAAATTATCTCAAATTTATAACACTTATAGCAATTTTATGGAAAATGGCTTCTGAAATTATACCCTTACAAAGTGCACACATTAATAACACCCCATAAGGACACATAAATTATATAAGAGTCATATCCTCGTGCAGTTGCTTACATTGAATAATGTGATGTTTCTGCAAGCACCAAAGGTATAGTATGTTATTAGAATACACTGGCGTTTTACAGTCACCATAGATAACTGGAAGATGCAGAAATAGTGAAGACACAGTGTTTGGGCAAGTGGAGATTTGTCCCCCCTCTAATGGGTAAAATAAAAAAAAGAAAAAGACCACACAAATAGAATGAGGTGGGCTCCAAGTAAGAATTACAAGGGGTAGTCAGTGGTACCTGTGCTATCTGGATTGGTTTGGTTCACGGAGATGAGTCTAACCATTAGAAGTATGAAGAGCTCAGTTATCTGGTACAAACACAGAAGCATTTCCTTCCATGAATTCCTGGGAACTGTGGCTGCTTTGTCCTGGCAAGGCTGGCAGGGCTGGGCCAACAAATCCCTTTCTTGGACCGCTGAGCCTGGCAGAACAGCACATGGTCCCATTAACACGGATGTGGATTTGAGTGTGTCCCCAGTTCAGCTTCTGTTAATTCTGATTTGTGCCTTAGAATTCTTTTTCTTCTTCCCTTCATTCGCTTCTACTTAGGAACCTCCAGTAAGCCCCACTTTACCTTTCAAGATTTGGTTTGAGAGTCATAACCACTCGAATGCCTTCCTGACCCGAGTCATGGCTGCTGCTTCCTTTGGCTCCTCCGCATGCACCTGTCAGCCTCTGTGCCTCTGCATTCTCCTGCGAGCAGCTGGAACGAGCACCGGGAACCAGCAACTAGCTCAGACTGGTGCACGTTTACTCAATGAAGGACTAAATGAATGAATTAGTGAGCGAATTGATGGAAAACGAAGCAAAACACGAAGTGAGACTCCAAGAGGTGTAAGAGGTGTAACCCCAGCACTGGTGCTGTCACCGGCTCTGTCAGTCCTGTCCATGCACTGGGGCTGGACCTTAGAGTTTTCATATGTGTCAAGTAGCCCAGAATTTTTTGGCTTCTGGCACCTTCTTGCCTCCTCGTAAGGAAGACATCTTTCTGATAGGCTGTGGCTTCAAGTTTTGATCAGCTGACTTCATTGTTTAGGGTGGAAGTGCTAACTGCTACAACTGGGTTGTCATTGTTTGTGACATGAATTTTACAAAAAGATTCCCACCCACCTCACACCAGCTCAGCAGCCATCTTCCAGACCTGGGTCTGGAAAATCGGCCTCAGTTGTATAAAGCAGCCCCTGCCACCTCTGTCCTTCTTTTCTTTATTCTCCTTCCTTTATGCCTCCCCCAAAGATTGACTGAGGGGCTATTGTTCAGTCACAAAGCCAACTGTCATGGATACAAATAGTAGGAAAAAAACAATGCAACAAGAAAACAACAGCTCCTTTTTCCTTCGATGGGAAAGCCAGTGCTCACCAACGTTGGTGCTTAACCTCTTGTTGGGCACGACCAGACGACAGTCCTCAGCCCCTTGAAGTTTCCTTTGGCAACTAACTGGTTTGGGCCAGTGCGAGTGTAGGCGGAAGTGATGAGTGCCATTTTCAAGTGTGACTTTTCCATTTTCCTGCAGCATCATCTGAGTTTTCTCAGATGGGTTCCTAATATAGGATCCCCGGGTTCAGGGAGCCATGGAACAGAAGTGGCTGGTGAAGAGATTTTCAGCATGTAAAGATAGCTATTTAAACATTCATCCATTTACTGTCAGCTGGCAGACAGACTAGTAAAACCATTGCTTTCCCTTGCATTTGGACAAAACTCTGTGCCCAGGGTGACCTCGCCACCCCCACCCCCACCCCAGCCAATCTGGAGGCGTCTCTTCTCATGCACTGTAACTGAGTTTGGGACCTGTGAGCTAGGGAGGAGGTGCCAGTCTAAATGGGTAAGAGGTTTTAATCCTAAGAAACTTTCAGTCAAAAAAAATACTGTTTATATTCTAGCTTTTAATCAGGTAGATAGGATAATAAGAATTTGCCAACGAAGAGTTATACATCCAAAATTACCATGGGACATTAATGACCGAGTAACAGTCAACGAGACGCAGTATGTCACTTGCGTGTGAACAGGTGCTTGTGCAAGGTTCCGCAGCAGGAACTAAACTTGTTTATGTTGCTGTGTTTCTCGAGGCAGTAAGGTAAGCAGTGGGTGGACTTTAGTAAGAATTGCCACCCAGACGGTGAGCAGCCTCTGCCTCTGACGCCTCCGATGGCAACTGGCTGCCCTCAAGGCCTTAGTGTGAAATTCAAGGTCCCTGGCTAAGTAGGCACGGCAGGCTTCTCCTGGTATTAGCTGCACACTCAGCATTGGCCCTCACGGGCGCCTTGCCGGCTGCTGTGCCCTCTGGCTGTTTCTGCCCTGTCCACCTTGACTGGCTTTGCTTTCAGCCTCTCTCCTGGGAAAACGTTCTCTTAACCTTCCAGGGAGAGTCTGAACATTCATCTTATCTGTATTTCCTTTAATCCATCCCTCCTCCACTACACCTGCTGTGATGATATGATTGCACCTGTGAGCTGTCCCCAGGCACAGCAGACTGCTTCACGGAGCACAGACGCACGGCGGGCGGTGGTCTGACTGCTCCGTCTGATCCACGGCAGGGGACGTGTCTTACCCATCTCTGTGCCTTGTCGAGTGGGTCAGGGCAGGCTTCCCCAGTAATCTTTGAAGGTGCAAACGGGAAAGTGAAGCTCGAAGGTTTCCTGGGAAGACTGAGGGGCAGAGGGGAAGAGGAAGCCGGCTCCCCTAGGAGGGAGAGACAATCCCCCTCCCCCCACAGTAAAATGGTTTGGATCCATCTGCTGGACTGTGGCCAGAGAGTGGGGAAGGACAAGGTATTCCTCAAGCCGAGGCTATGGAGAGAAAGAGCAGGGGCCTTGGGCTGGCTCTCGGCTGAAGGAGACGACTCCGTGACTGCAACGAAGCTGTCAGGGACAAGTCTTAGGGCAGGCTTCCCCCTCAGGTCAGGGAGTGATTCAATCTGAAGAACTTCCAGAGGGGGCATGGCCGCAAAGTGAGGCCCTGTTGGGCGGTGGTGGGTTCTAGCTCAGGGTGGTGGGGCTGCCTGGGCTCAGCTGCTTCTCACCTGGGTGGACTTGGTGCTTCCTGCACAGCAGGCTGGTGACACCTGAGCTCTGACCTGGGGACAGAAACTGGGCTGAGGACGCCCCTGTGAGGGAGGGAGCGCTGTGGGCAGCTTTTCCCACGTTGTCCCTGTGCAGGACGGCCAGCGGCTGTAGCTGTAGGGGAGATGCTGGGTCTCAGGGCCACCCGCTGTCTGGGTGGCGGTGATGGAAGTGAGTCTAGGATGGGCGCAGACAGTCCAGATGGGGACCACACAGCAGCCAGAGGACCTGGGGAGGGGTAGGGAGGGGGAGGGACCTGGGCGTCCTGTCCATCTCACCAGGTGAGCACTTGGCCTTCACAATTTGGGCTCTGAGATTTGGGCACGTCTCTAGATTGTGAATTGCGGAATCCGGTTCTGTCAGCGTCGTTCACTGGTGAAGCTGCACCGTGGTCCTTGGAGACCTAACAAACGGCCCCCCACTCTGTGTCTGCAGGCCAAACGCTCCCTGTGCACGGGGTGGGGAGGCTTTAGTTCAGGGCCTCGGAGGCCGTGTGGTCCTGCAGGTGAGCTCGCTCTGACAGGCCCCCTGGGCTGTGGACTGGGCTTTCCAGAGGCTGCTGCCACAGGGCTGTTCACTTCTCCTCCAGCTGGGTCTGAGGGCCACACCTGAGGTGGGAGGCAGAGACTGTTTGTAAGTGCATCTTCACCTTGACCATGGAACATGCACCTGAAGCGCGTCATTAAGTCCAGCCCGACTCCGGGGGAGGGGGACAGAGGCAGGCAGCAGGAGGCGGCGTCTCGGGCATCTCTCCACAACGGGCAGTACCAAGTGGAGATGGTGCCCGGGAGCTGCGCTCCCTTCCGAGGAGAAGAGAGGAAGAGCCCTAGTCCCTGCTGAGCGGAGAGCAGAGGGTGTCCAGGCGGGTGGACACGCACTTGTCTCGCTCCAGCACACTGGGGCAGCAGGAGCCTCCGTGTGCATGGGTGGGGGCCAGGAACCCTGGGGACCCTGGGACTCTAATCCAGTCACCAAGAACCCAGTGGGTTTCTGGGGCTCGAGCGGGTGGACAGGCACACTGCTCCGCTTTGGACCCGAATCTCCATGTGCGGCTCTGCCTTTGGAACTAAAGGTGCAGTGACTCAGGGGCTTGTGTCTGGATTGAACCGTCCCTGTTTAGGGTTTAGAGAAAGACCGGCAGCTTCACCAGGGCTCCCCATGGCCATGTGCTTCCTCCAGGGTGAATGCCAGGGCCCTGACCCCATCCCCCAGCACCAGGTGTAACGACAGGGGGACCTGGGTTGCTGCCGGTCTCTCAGCTGACCTCCCACTGGGGCCCCCTTCTGCTCAGCAGCTGCTTCCATCTGGGCTCACTGCCCCCCTGCCTGGCCCTGCACAGAGCTGTGACAAGAGGGCCTTGGCGACGGCATCGGCCACACACAGGGAGGCTCCTCGGACACGTGGCGCTCGACCTGCTCACCCGCACCGAGGGCTGGTCTCAAGGGCCCTTGCCTGGAGGCAGTTGGGAGCTGTGTGAAACTGCCAAGCGGAAATAGGTTTATGGAAGTAGATGGTGTGAGTGCCAGTGTGGGCTGACACCCACTGAGGGCCAGCATGACGCTGCCCTCTGCCCCGCAAATGGCAGGACCCAACTTGCTGTGGAACCAGGCCAAGTGTGCTGATGACCAGGGCGTGGCAGACACTTTAATAACATTGTTATTGTCTGGTCTGAAACATGCATTTAGATTCTGCTTTTTTCCTGGCAGATAGCACAAGGTATCAGAACACAACTGGGCGGAGGGGACGTGAGTGTTCATCACGTCACTGCCCACGTTTTCCAGGAACCCCAGAGAATGTGTGGTTTGCTCTTTGCACTGGGTTCACCCTGGCTTGCACCAAAGCCACCCAGAGGGAATAAACAAATTATGTGCACAGTTCCAGATTTGTGAAGTTTTCTTTTTATAAAAACAAAAACACTAGTTCTTGTTAACAATGACCTTTTCTCGGATGCCCTCTGTCACGGTGCTTTCCTTCCACCCATTATAGGCACATCTTCAGTGAAATTACAAAATTTTACTCATTATCACAGTTGATTTGGGGGGAATGTTCTGTTTGTTTTAGCATCAGCTGACAAGTAGCTTTCTGGGTTGTGGTTTCATGTGCATTTTATAGAGAAAACCACTCCAGACATTTCTGTCTACTCCAGGCTAACTTTTTCAAAATGTTCTCCCACAGATAATCACTATCCTCTTGTACTGAAGCAAGGAATCTGTTCAACTGGAAGGTCTTGTTTTGAAGTGCATTAAGAGCGCAACAAAAAAATAGTATTAATTTAATCGTAGGCAGAAAACTCCATGCTTGTGGGCATAGAGGACTTTAGGAAGCAGAGATACAACCCTACCTAGAATCACCCATGTTTAATAATAACGTAAAATGCACCCCGACTCCAGTGCATCATGTGGGTGAGACTGCTCCTCACATTTGATTACTGCTAATTTGGAGTGACCCAAATCCACAAGACACAAGGGGCCTGCGACCGCCCTCTGGGCATGCATCCCGGGGGCATGGCCTGTAGCTAGGACTCTGCGGTACCTGAGGGCAATGGTGGAAGAGGCCTCCTTCTAAGGAGGGGATCTAACCTCGCAGCACATAAAGAGTCAGGTGACGACCCAGAGTCAGCTCTGGGGTAAATTCGACCTCCTTTCTACGTCTCTGTCGACTTGGGCCTCCAGGATGTTTCTGAATTGCACTTGAGTTCAGGGCCTTGCTGGGGAGGAGTGTGCTGGGAGGGCCTAGTGGGGGGCACCTCATGCGCTCAGTCCACGGGGGCTCTGGTGAGGCTTAGTGGGGGGGCATGGGAGCAGCATGTGCTCTCAGTCCATGGGGGCTCTGGTGAGGCCTAGTGGGGGGCACCTCGTGCGCTCAGTCCACGGGAGCTCTGGTGAGGC
>CAUYON010132637.1:0-13041 GCA_963573935.1 Arctocebus calabarensis
CTTCCACAGCTCAAAGTGTCTTTTCCGCCCCTCTCAGGCTTCACTAGGGTCCCCGCCTAGTGTAATGCTGGCTGGTCACCCATTCTTTCTCTCTCTCATTGATCTGGGGAAAAGGCGCTCACCATTTTGGACATTCCAATGTGTCAGTCCAGCAGAGTCCTGACCCCTCGGCTCACGCCATGGCTGGTGGTTCCTAGCCCCGCCCCTTTCTGATCCTCAAACTCTGAGTTCCACACTTCAGTGGAATTTTCTCCGATTAGAGCTTGTAAGTTGGGACCTGCTGTCCTCCCTGTGGGAGGGGCCGGCTGCCCCTCCGCCAGGCAGGGGGAAACTGTTTGCAACAGTTTTCATGGTTAAGAACTATATTTCAAATGTGCCAATCCTCCCGATCTCTGTGTCTCACCAGCTACCCGTCCACTCCAATAGTTCACACAGGGAAAGATCCAGAGCTCCCACCCTCTCACCTGCAGACCAGGGAGAGATGGGCTACGGGACCTTCTCCACCGCCATCTTCTAGCACTCCCTAAAATGTTTGTTCTAGCCAAAACCTGGTGATAGGCAGATAGGACCCTGGACCTCCTCTTACAGCCAAGAATCCATATTTTTTATGTGTACATACTATTCCACAGTATACATGTACTCCAGTTTATTACTCCATTAATAGGTTGATGGGCGCTTGGTTTGAATCCAGATCTGGTGATCTCAATGATAATTATTTATTAACTGTTATCTAAACATTGGGTCTTTTCATTCCCTATACAAAAATCATTTATGCCTACACCTCCCATCTTCCCTTTTCTTATAAAGAAAGGTATATAAACATCTGTATCCCATTAGAACATTGGATAATCTCATTCTGTGATTCTGCTGTGATACACACATTAAGTAAATCAGTATGCCTTTTCACATATTAATCTGTTACTTTCAGTTCATTTTTCATGAACCTTCAGAAGGTGAAAGCTTTGCCTCTTCCCTATACTGTCATAGCTATGATAGTCCTCACTAAATGATCTATGGATTAACCTATGTTCTCAAATCCTCTTGCAGTTAGGGTAGAGCCATGAAGCTGTTCTGACCAATGAAAAAGATGTGGACCACTTCTAGTTCTTGAAGGTTAAAAGCTAGTGTCCTTCCTCCATCTTTTTCTTCTCTTGTGGTCTTAGAAGCTATAAATGGAGATGGTGTCACAAAATGAAGGAAGCCTTAATCTCCAAGCCACTGCTTGGAGAATCCCCACCTACCTCCATTAGACTTGGTGAAATAAACTTTTGTTGTGTTGAGATTACTGAAATATTTGTCTTTTGTGGAAATTAATACGTTACTAAACCTCATGAAAATGTCCAATTCAGCCTTTTGCATTATTCCCACATTCCTCCCATTAATGTCATTAAATAATTTTGAAATTATATGAAAATTTTGGTGGTAAAAGATATTAATTCTGCAGGAATTAATTTTATACCATTTTTTTTTGGATGGCACTTATTCCACCAAACTATGTAGCTAATGCTTATATATTTTCTAAGATCCCTAACAGGACTACTGATCATTGGTATAAGAAATACATTCATAAGGCAACCATAAATGTTTGTAAGCTAGACTGTGGTGATGGATTCCCAACTCTATAAATTTACTGAGAACAAAGTAAACATATACTTAAAGCAGATAAGTTTTATATTGTTTAAAGTATATTTTGACAAGGTTATTTTTGAAATAAGTCAACTGGGCATGGACATTTTCACAATCTTTTTACATGTTTGCATATCAATTACAATTATTCCCAAATTTACTTCAAAGAGTCCTAATCACATGTTCATAAAGTAAGATATGAACTAAATAATGCAGCCTTACCATCATTAAAGCTAAGGGTAACATGCCCTGGCTCAGGAAGAAGTCTTACCAGTAACACCTATATAGTGAGTTTGGGTTAATTTCTCTTGGCAGGTCTCCGACAAGGGAGAGAGATGACAGGGCATAAAACAGCAAGAGATAGTCCTCAAAATGGAACACTTGGGAACTCTAGCAGAAAACATTTCATATTGACTTCCAACCTCTCACCCACACCTTAAGTAGCAGAAGCTGCAGAGCTGGCTCCTATTGAGACAGAGAGTGATGATTAGAAGCAATTCTGAACAAGGGAATCCTTAAGGGAAGAAGGAAAACAGTCCAAAGGTTGCCTTTGGAATTCGTTTCTTCACTTCTCTACCCAAACCTGTGCCTGGGGCCCTCACGTGGCCCATCTGTCCAGGAATATGAAAAAATAAGATATCACATAAAATTAAGCAGAACAAACTGTTGGGAGCAGATTTCCAATGAGGTTTATAAGAGGCATTTGGAATGAAGAAGACATAAACCAAAAGAATAACTCCATAATGATGAAATGAGAAATGGAAATGACAAGTTGGTATAGATGATATTACCTTGCTAAAGCAGCTTTCCACTTGCTCTGGAACTGATACCATGCAGGCAACTATTTTGTCATAGTAATAATAAACAATTGAAATGTATTGAGCATTGACTATTTGTCAGGCCCTGTGCTACATGCTTTATATCATTTTTTTAATTCAATACTCTTGACTAATCTATCAGGTGGGTATTATTGTTCCCACTCTACAGATTAGGAAACTTAGGGATGACTAGGTTAAAGAATTTGTTCAACATTGCACAGCTACGAAGCAGTGATTTGTCTATATACCTTATATCTTAAGTGCTCTATATATTATTGAGGTAGTTCCACAGAGAACCTACATACTCAGAATAAGAATAAACAAGAGAAAGACAGCTGACAGAAGGTGCCCACATGCTAGGTTCAACACCAGACATGCTCTCAGGCATACTGTTACCCAAACCTCAGTATCTAATCCTCCAAGACCATTAATATTATACCTACTTCTAGACGAGTAAATAGTCTCATTCTTACAACTCTTAACTGAGTGCCTACTGTATGCAAGGCAGTGCATTGGGTGCTTAGGTCACACCAGACTGCAAATAAGGCTCAATGCCTGGTTTTGTAGAATTTACATTTTTAGTGGGGAGGGGGTAGAGTAGAAACCATAAAAAATGTGATATGAAGAAAAATAAAACATGGATAAGGATAAAAACAGGAATGAAAATAAAGAGAGATAAGGCTTCCTTATTCTCTTCCTCCAAAATAACCTAAATTTACTGTTTATTTCTGTTTTTCTTACACACACGTATACATATGTATGTATATACTATGGGGTGTACATGTATATATATTACAATATATACATATACATGTACATACTATGTATATATACATGTGTATACATATATACATATACAATTATACACATGTATATATTATGTATACACATACATATACATGTACATACTATATATATACATTTACATACTACGTATAAGTATATATATGTATATACATGTATATATATACATAGTATGTACATGTATATGTATATAATGAACATCATGTATATAAATGATGTTCATATCCTTCAGATGTTGCAATATCTCAAACCTAGTATCATACCACAATAAGCATTTATTCTCATTTTTCCGGGTTTGTGTGTCAGCTGGGGAAGCATTTATCCATATATTTTTATTCTGAGACTGAACAAACAGTCTCAGAATGGGGATAGTCTCAGGAGACACATACTTCTCATTGTGGAGGTCAGACAATCCCAGGGAAACACAATGAAATTGTGATGTCTCTTATACCTTGGCTCAGAGGTCTCATACTGTCAGTTCTATCCACATATTCTACTGGACAAAGCAAATCCCATGGCCAAGCTATCAATGGACAGGGGAATTATACTCCTCCAGTAGAGGTGGAGGAGGGAGAAGGAAGCATGAATACTCGCACAACAAAAATCTGTTCCATAAAAAAATACATAAATTGTTTTATGTTTTTAAACGTTATGTAAAAGTTATACTCTGAAGTCATTCTGCAATTTGCTTTACTCACTCAACCTGATTTTTATAGGCATTTGCACACTTGGATCCAAGTCACTGATTTTCATTTCATTGACTAAATTCATTGATCTATTCCTCTACTGGTACATATTTGATGTTTTCTATTCCAGAGTTCAACGACATTGAGAGTCATCATTGTATATGTCTTCTTTTGCTGTCATGCTAGAGCTTTTCCGCAGCATATTCATGCAAGTGTAATTACTAAATCTAAGTATACACCCACCTCTTTAATCTGTAGACAAATTCATCTCCAAAGGGTTTATATCAATTTATCTTTCAATAAGCAAGAAAGACAATTTCTATTTCTCACCAACATTTTCTATAATTGGACTTTTATATTTTTGCCAAACTGATGAATATAAAATTGTATCTTACTGTTGCTTGAATATGTATTTTACTAAGTTCTAGGCAGTTGAGCATCCTATCAGGCTTCCTCTTTGATAAATTACTCAATCATACAATTTGCCTGTGGTTTTTTAATTGAATTCTTTGTTTTTCTTATTGATTTGTAGTTCTTTAAGTATTCTAGATAGCAATCTTTGTTACTTATACCTTTAAAAATATCTCCTCCCAATCTAAGGCTTTGGCTTTTTATTTTATTTATGATAGAATTCACTGTTGATATTTAAAAAGCATATAAAATGTATACTTTTGGAGCACTAATGCATCTCTAGTTGGCTGGGATTGCTGCCTCACCCTAGGAACCAACTAGAATATTGTCTGTCACCATGGAAGAGGGCAAAGAGAGATGTAGAAGGGCTTGCACTGACAAACACTAAAACTTGGAAATGGTACACACCATTACTGATCACAAGCCAAGATCGAATTATATAACCACTCCCAACACAAAGGGTCCAGGAAAGTCAATCAGGCATTTTAATTAAATAGAAATTTTTTGTTGTTGTTGTTGTTGGTTTGTTCTTGCAGTTTTTGGCTGGGGCCGGGTTTTAACCCACTACCTCCAGTATATAGGGCCGGCGCCCTACTCACTGAGCAACAGGCGCCACCCATTAAACAGAAGTTTTTTTTTTTCAATGCAGCAAAGCAAATTATTCTTTTTATTTGTGGACTATGCCTTTTGTGTCCTTTTTAGAAATCTTTTCCACCCTAGTCATAAAAACATTTTCCTAAATTATCTATTCGAAGTTAAATTTTTTTTCACATTTAGGTCATTGTTCCCTCTGGAATTGGGATTTTCTTTGTAATCAAAATGTTAGGAATAAAATTTAATTTTGTTTCTTAAATAGAAATCTCTCAGTACAATTTGTTAAATTGTCTATACTATTGTCTATAATTCCCTCACTGATTTGCAATCCTATTTCTGTCCATATCAAGTTTCCTTATAATTATGGGTCTGTTTCTTGATCTTTTATCCTGTTTTAGTCATCTGTTTATCCCTGTGTCAGTATCACTTACTAATCGTTATAGCCCTAAGTCTTGATATCTGAATACAAATATGAATATCAGCCTGTAGAATCACACTAAAGAAGATAGGACATTTGTTGGAATGGTGTTGAATTTTTAAATTCATTTTGAGAAAACAGATATGCTTTAAGATATCAAGTCTTTCCATTCATGAAACCTATTTATCTCTCCCTTTTGTCTTTTCCTGTGCCCTTAAATGATGCTTTATAATTTTCTCTGCACCTTTTATAATATTGAGCTGCTTGCAATTGTACACTGTAATATTTTTCTTGCCTTACTTTCTGACTTAAACTGGAATGCTTCTAAAATTTTAATATTTGGCATGACATTTGCTAAAGGCTTGATAGATAACAGTTATCAGAGTAGAATGTTCCCTTTCAGTCCCAGTTTGCTAAGACTTCTTTTTATCATTAGTGTCTTAGGGTGGAGTAATAGAGATAAGAGAAGTGGGCAGATAAAGAATATATTTTAAAAGTGGGATTGGCACATCAGTTGGGGTTAGGAGCCCAAAGAATGAAAAGAAATTAGCAGCTTTTTTCCAGAAGCAACTGGTTGAGGGAGTAGGAGAGAAAACTAGTTTTTTCTTTAGGCACAGGTTAAATTTGAGTCAGCTGATCATGTTTAAATTAGAGCATCATGAGCATGTAAATAAGATAACCTGGGAAGAGTCTGTTTACCGAGAGGAGCAACATCTCAACATGAAGACATTGAATAGAGGCAGAGGAGCCAGAAAAGGATTAGCAGGGCCACCTGTAGAGATAGGGGAGGAAAGAATGGTGCCATTTATTTACTAAGATAGGCATGATTACAAGGACCAGCTTTAGGGAGGAAGATTCTAATCTTGGCTGGGAATTTACACAATTTGTCAAGCCCTCTACTGGACATCCAAGTAGAGATATGGCAGAGATAATTGAATGTATGAGCCAGGAGTTCAGGGAAGTTTGGCCTGGAGATTTTGGGAGATAACTCCCTTGTATTGGGAGTTATCAATATTTAAGGCAGCAGTTTTCAATCACGGCTGCATGTTAAAAATCACATGGTGAGTTATAAAATGTATGTATGTCCAGGCCTTGTCCTAGCTCAATTAAATTAGAGCCTCTGAAAGTGGGCATTGGCATTAGCAAAATTTTAACTATCCAGCTAATTCTGATTTGCGATCAGAGCTGAGATCCATTGGTATACAGCAGTGCTTCTCAAATTTTAATGCAAACCAATCACCGGTGGAACTTGTTAAAATGTAGATTCTGATTCAGTGGGTCTGGAGTGTTTCTAAATTTCTAATATGCTCCCATGTGACACTGATGTGTTTAGACCATAGCCTACCCTAGGATAGTAGCAATGGGTTAGCTAATAGTTAAAGCCATGAGATTGGATGAACTCACCAAGGGAGTGGGTATAGGAAAAGAAAAGGTGCAAGGATAATTAGTTTTTCTCTCTCAATGGTTGGGAAACTGATCAGGCAAATTATTAAATTTAATAAGGTTTGGGGGTTTTTTTGTTGTTGTTGTTTGTTTTTCAGTTACCTACCAGCTGCAATTTATTTTAGGAACCTGAAACCCAGAAATGGGAAATACAGACATTGTAAAGTACCAAAAATCTCTGCGCTTAACAAAAGGGCAAGGACTGTTACCTTGTTTTACATACACTTGGATAAATATTTTATGTTTCTTTTCCCCACACCTTCAAAAAGACAGGTCAAATAATTCTCCCACCTGAGTAGCTGGGACTACAGCCTGCTCAGGGGATGTCAAGAGTCTAGAAATGAACAGGAGGCAAGCACTGGGATCACACGTGTTTTGAGTTTTCTAGAAATATACTGGAGAATCATGCAATGCTGCCAGCATTGGAGGCAATCCTTGGCCAAAGTCTGCACACTCCTTTGCAACTGGTCCTGTAATGGCAGAACCTTTCACTTTGCCTTTATTGTTGACTGTGACCCCTGCATTATCTTCGAAATAAAGAAACACACCATCTTTTCTCCGGTATGACTTCCGCTGTTGTATTACCACTGCTGGATGAACCTTCTTTCTGAGCTCTGGTTTGCCTTTCTTAACTGTGGCCATCACCATGTCACCCACACCGGCAGCTGGAAGTCTGTTGAGTCGTCCCTTGATCCTCTTTACAGAGATGATATACAGATTTTTGGCTCCTGTGTTGTCATCACAGTTGATCACGGCTCCTACCGGAAGACCCAGGGAAATCTGGAATTTCGCACCAGAGGACCCACCACATCCTCGCTTCGACATCTTGGATGACCAGAAAAGGATGGAAAGGCAAGGTTTGGGGTTTTGTTGGATAAATAGATGGCAGGGTGAGTGAGGGGCAAAAGAATAGAACATTTATGCAAGGAATGATTATGATGGTAAACTGTGGCCTCTAGATTGGGTAAGTAGGGCAGGATCAAAAAGTTGATAGAAGGGCAATATTAAAGAACACAAAAAAATAAGAAATTTTGGTGAAGAATGGAGACTTGAAATCAGAATTTCAGTGATGGTTTGTTTCTTGTTGATGTCAAGGACAGGATTTGCAGAAGTTGGGTAGAGGAAAAAATATTATTGGAGCTAAGGAAGTCAAAGAACTTAGAGGCCAAGAAGTTGGAAAAGTGGTTCACCTGGATGTTCAGTTTTCCAAAAGAATGATAGAAATAAAAATAGAAGAGACGAGAGTGAGCCCAGGTGCTAAAGTCTTCAATGACTGAGGTATAACTAGGAAGTCAGCAGATGATAGTAACAATAAAGGCAGAGGGAGTAAGGTCTAGCGGCCTCCATAGATTCTGACTTGGTAGAACTGAGATAGGACAAAGGCATCAAACATTTTTTTTTTTTTGAGACAGTCTCACTCACTATGTCACCCTTGGTAGAGTGCCATGGCATCACAACTCATAGCAACCTCTAAGTCTTGGGCTTAAGTGATTGTCTTGCCTCAGCCTCCCAAGAAGATGGGACTATAGGTGCCTGCCACAATGCCTGGCTATTTTTTTGTTGTAGTTGTCATTGTTGTTTGGCAGGTCCAGGCGGGTTCGAATCCACCAGCTCCCGTGTATGTGGCTGGTGCTCTAGCAGCTGAGCTATAGGCGTTGAGCCGGCATCAAACATTTTTAAAAGCTTACCAACAGATTCTAACATCAATCAATATTAAATATTACGTCAATATAATATGATGTCAATATAACTTCAATCACTATTAAAACTGAGTTAAAGGAAGGTTGGTAATCAATTGTAAACTAAAAGGAATGGGCTATTGGATGACTAGTGTTATCTATATTGCTAGAGGTTGTTGAGGCCAACAGCAGACAGCAGATTTTGTCTCCAAAAGTTTAGTAGACTCAGAAAAGTTAAGTAACTTGCCCAAGGACACACATCTAAGAAATGTTTGAGCCAGGACTCACACCTTGATTTGTCCAACTCCAAAGCCTGATCTGTCTTCACTTTACCACATTGCCTGGAAGGGCAGTATTTTAACACAGAAGGTACAAAGAGCTTCTTTGGAAAGAGAATCGAAGTGCCCCCAAATGAGACTCTGATAAGCCACACTGGAAAAAGACATTTTCTCTGGAGTGATTCTGATATTTGCCTCTTCAGTTATACTTTTTAATTCCCCTTGAACTTCCTTCCAGCTTTGTTTCTTATTCATAGTTGCCACCACGTCTCCAGGAAGCAGAGACACTACATGAAAGCAAGCCAAAATTGGGGTCCTGCCCACATGGATGCTGACCGGCCTCAATGGCCCCTCTCCTGAGTCCTGTTCTCTGGGGACTCCTTTCTGGCAAGGGAGGAAGGAGCCGGATACAGTGCTGCCATGAAAACCTAGGATTTTGTCCTCCCCCACTTCTGTCTCCTCACGTATCAGTAGCTCCGTATAGTGAAAATCTACATCATTTGTGTGCATACAAACAAAGGTTTATTTGCTGTTTGCTTTGAGGGATCAGTAGGGGTTCCACATGCTTAGAGATCAACCCTGGAAGAGCCTAATCTTAGAAGTAAATGGAAAAAAAAAATTGAAGCTGAAAATACATCTCTCTCCACATAAGGGAGAGGCCTGTAATAAGTCTCCTTCAACTCAAGCCCCTCTCCAGCTCAGAAAATGCTCTAAACCAAGGGCACAAAGAGAAGATGACTCTTTGGAATGGTCCTGCCTCCTATCTACTAAGCAAGGCCTGGGCCTGGCTGGAGATTGATTGTAAGTTCTAGAAATAGCACACCTTTCCCCTCAAGCCACCAAGTGGGATGCCCTTCATAGTTTACAAAATGCATTCACTATTACTTTTCTTGAAACATCCATTTTTCCCATTACCAGGCTTCCTGAATACAATTCTGATACTATTCCCTATGAGTACTTCTACAGAGAGTGAATGCCAGACTCTGAATAAAGTGTCCCTAGCACATTTTTGAAGGGGCCAAACCCCCTCCTAATACAGCTTGTTTGACAGTTTATAAAGCCTCTGCTTCCAGAAGCTTCCTTGTTCCCTCATCCTCTCAGGGCTTGCCCTCATGCAACCAAAACCTTGTATTGCCACCTCCTCTTGCAGAAACCAGAGCTCTTTTCCCGTAGGTTTGAGGCACTTGCTCCTGTAAGACAGAACATGGAAGCCACTAGCAGCTATAAGTGAATAGACGCGGCTACTTGCCTGGGGAACAGGAATGATGAGGGGTGACATTACAGAGAGATGTGAGAGACTTAACACTTTCCACCAAGTTTAGAAGTTTCCATCTGCTAGACACAAAGACATGCCAATTGGGCAATTTCTGCCCATCTGAAATTCTTTTCTGGAAGGAGTGTTCTACTAAATGGACCCTTAAGAAATACACCATCGACTGTGAGCTCAAATGAATTGCCTCCCCAATCTCACCCCACCCCCAAGATCTAAGTGATTCCTGAGTCAGAAAGGACTCAGGGTTAAGCACTAAACCGGCATCCACAGGCAGGGAGCAGGACAGCCAGGCAGGCATGGGACAAACTGCAGAGCCTCTGAGGTCCTTGCTTGGTTCCTTCAGCCCTCTACCTGCCAACAGCAGTTAGAGAGGCACACTCAGCTTCCAGGAGTCTCCAGGCTCCAGGCAGAGGTGGAAAGAACCTGACATCTATGCAAAAATAAGGCTTGGCAGGAAAGAAACCAAACACAAGCAGAGAGGAATTGCAATTCAAATTCAACTTGGGGCTAGATCCCACTTTGACTGGAAACCCCTGCAGACCTGGTTTCTTGACAAGAAGAGAAATCCCTTGGAAGTCTGGTCCCCTTTCCCTAGAAGAGAGAAGGAAACATTCTAATTCCTGCCTACAATCAATTTCCACACGGTGACAATTTTAAGTGTTCTCTTGAATTAACCCTTACCTTCTCAGTCCCCTTTCTGGGGTCTACCTACTTCACAGAGTGTTTAGGAAACCCGGCCACGGGCAGCAAAGCCTGCGCTTTCTGGGAAGCAGAGAGCATAAGGCAATGGTAGGGCTGGTGGCTAAGAACACTCGCTGAGCTGTTGGTTTCCATTTACTCCTCACACCCCCTAGCTCCATTCTCTGCCCTGCCCTGTCATGCTCTGTGCCAAAGGAGGCTGACTTCAATGGGCCGTGGCAACAGGCCTCTTTACCAGCTGGTGTCTGGCTGGGTCTGGCAAATGGAGGGCACAGAAAGCAGGAAGAGAATGAAATATGGGTATTCATTCTGTCTCCCCACACACAGCGTTGTATGTGGGCAGAGAGCACATTCTGCTACCTAAAGCCACAGCTCCGGTCACGCAGCCCCTCTCACACAGCTACAGTTCCTTCTGGGTTCCACTATTGCCATTTCTTCCCCCTTGTTCCTTCACTCTCAGGAGTGACAACAGATCCTCACTGCTCGTAGGCTTTCTATGCCTCGCCATTACTTGTGAGCTCCCTTAACCCTTACACGCCACCGCAAATAATCTCAACATCAAGCTTGTCGCAGTTAAAGTTGTGTATGCCATCTGCTTCCTACTAGGACTCTGACTTACCTATTCACTTCCACAAATTCTATCCCCTAGGATTTCAGAAGTTTCCACAGCCTGAGAAGAGTGAGATCACCTGATCCAACTGTCTTCGAAAGAGGGACCTGCCTTTTCCTAAATATTTACACTAAATACACACCGGGGGCTCTTCTAAATTAAGGATGCGTTACTAAGTTTACACAATAAAAAATGAGGTTGAAGCCAGTTCCATTTTTGTTTTAGCTGTTCTTAGTCATCTTTCTTAAAGAAAGGGGATGGTGCAAAATGCCAGTGAGATACGTTCACCTTGCCTTACCTTAGACACTTAACCCAGTTCCACAAGAGAGAGAATACTTGATATGAATTCAATCACTAGTTCTCTACTGTTATTCCACTTATATTTGTCATCTTGGTGAGAGGAATCGACCATGTACTTGCCATCACCTACACAATACATTAGAACAGTGGTTCCAACCTTTCTGGCACCAGGGGCTGGTTTCATGGAAGAAAATTTTTCTACAGACCTGGGGGGGAGTGTGTTTGATGGAATCTGCAAGCAATTGATTTATTAGGATCTCTGTGCAGTCAAACCTCTAGCTGATGATGAGCTGCTGTTCGTGGCCACTCCCCAGTGCTAGCATCACCGCCTCAGCTCCACCTCAGATCATCAGGCGTTGGAATCTCATAAGGAGTGTGCAACCTGGAGCGCTCGCGGGCACAGTTTATAGAGGGTTCATGCTCCTACTAGAATCTAGCACCGCTGCTGATCTGACAGGAAGTGGAACTCAGGTGGTGATGCGAGCAATGGGGAGTGGCAGGTGAAGCTTCCCTTGCTCCCTGCTGCTCACCTGCTGTGTGAGGTTCCTAACAGGCCATGGACTGGTACTGATCTGCAGCTGGGGAATCAGGGATCACAGTATTAGATGTTAGATCCTGTGGAATCTGGCCAGGGGCAGATGGCTCATGCCTGTAATCCTAGCATTTTGGGGGGTGGGGAGAACCAAGGTGAGGATTGCTTAAGTTCAGCAGTTCAAGACCAGTGTGAACAAGTACAAGACTCCTATCTCTACAAAAAAAAAAAAAAAAGTAGAAAAATTAGCTGGGCATGTGGCATGTGCCTATAGTCCAAGCTACCTGGGAGGCTGAGGCAGGAGGATGGCTTGATCCCTGGAGTTTGAGCCTGCTGTGATCTATGATGACACCACTGCACTCTAGCCTGAGTGACAGAATGAGATTCTATCTCAACAAAACCCCCAAAGTCCTGTGGAATCTACTCCCTAAATATCTTCTTTGAAATTCATCTATCTGCTCCAGTCTCACCTTAAGTTAGTACCTTACTTCAGTACCTGATCCTTTGGTACCTAGATTATCAAAATCTCTCTCATTTTCTTCTTTTTCTCTTTCATTCTCTGTACATGAGCCAAACTGATCTTTGAAAAAAACACAAATGTGTTCGTGTTTCTTTTCTTTCTTTTTTTTTTCTTTTTCTTTCTTTCTTTTTTTTTTTTTTTTTGAGACAGAGCCTCAAGCTGTCACCCTGGATAGAGTGTCGTGGCATCATAGCTCATAGCAACCTCCAATTCCTGGGCTCAAGGAGTCTCCTGCCTCCGCCTCCCAAGCAGCTGGGACTACAGGCGCCGGCCACAACACCCGGCCATTTTTTGGTTGCAGCCGTCATTGTTGTTTGGCGGGCCCGGGCTGGATTCGAACCGCCAGCTCA